>JAVSML010017303.1:341-51283 GCA_038503035.1 Crocodylus rhombifer | reverse complement strand
ACACCTCATTAAGTGTTGTTAGACAGCTCCTCAGGGCAAGGATTGAGTTGGTTGGTTTCTCCAGGAGTGGAATACAATGAAAAGTGACTGATTTGCATCTCAGTGGCCTGCAGGGTGGTTTTGGTTCAACTACCCATTAAGAAATGATGCAGGCCCAAACCAAGGCAGTCAGCAGCAAAGCTCTCTGAACAATGAAAGAGGAAGGTGACAACCCGGTACACCTGGTTTTCCTGTCATGGCCACAGGAAATTTCTGCTCACTCCCACCCTTTGAATGACAGGGCTGCCCCATACTCTTCAACTGCTTGGTTTCTAATGGGTGGGATCAATTCCTTGATGCAAATTCACTGGTTAGGATCTGGGTTTGTTCTGGCCCCATGATGCTAAGCACCACCCTCTGTAAGCAGATGGACAAGGCAAGGTTCCCCAGTGAACGTAATCATCTGAAAGCTTTACCCTGTCTTGACTGCAAGGGTAGGGCAAGCAGGGAACATCTGCTGTGTAGTCTGCTCTGGCCCAGGGAGTGAGGAACAGGGACGATCTGTGGTTTGGGCTATTTCAGAATTCCCCTGTTAAGAACTGCTGCCATTTAAAGACCAGCAGAGTCCTCGTCCCTCTCCTGGTCCTGACTGGGGATCTGAGGTAGAGGAGATGTCCCAGCCAGCGTTCAGTGTATGACAGCCTCCTGATCATAGTCATAGATGTTAGGGGATGGAGGGGACCTTGCAAGACTTCTGCTGTTTTCTTCAAACTTCTAGGCTCTTGGTCTACTTGAGCCACTCTTGCCTATGCGATGGTCCAAACAGGCCTCTGTTGGAGCATTGTGAACATAAAATAAACTAAAGTAGAACACAGGACAATTAACTCAAACTAAGGTTAGTTTCTCCAGTATTTGGGCTTGGCAACTTACAGACAGACTCCCTCTACTGCCGTCCAGTAAGGCCCAAGGTGGGATGGAGGCTGTTCCCTCTACTCTGGACCATAAGAATAACAAAAGAAAACCCCCTGGCTAAAGAGAGGAAATTTAAGGATAGACCTGGCCACAGAGGGAGAGAGATTCCCTCTCTCTAAGGATTCCCTAGGCAAACAGGTGGTTGCCTAGCAGCCAGGTTGATAGACACATGAGGGACAGATGAGGCTGTGAGGGGGTTATCTCAGATATAGCAGAAGGATCATTACCTTTCACTTGCAAATAGTGCTCTTATTAATCCAGCCCAGCAGGCTATTGGCTTGTTTGGCAACAAGAGTTCACTGCTGATTCATACCTACCTCTGCTTCACTCCCCAGGTCCTCTCCTGCAGTACTGCAGCCTCATCACCCATCCCCACTCATGGTCTGTGCTTGCAGGCTGTGCTTTTGAAGACCTGAATACCCATCAGCATAGAGGTATGAGTACATTAAGTTGTTCTATCCCCCTGCCAATCCTATAGCTGCATCCATCCTGACAAGCAGTGATGCCAATGCTCCTCCCTCCAGCAACAGGAACTTTCACATCATTTAGAAGCCTGCTGTGCTGTTGTTTGCAAAGACTGATTTGCCCACAAAATCATTGCTGAGACCCAGCCAGGGTTGGTTCTTGCCAGAGGGGATAGTTGCTCAGTTCCCTCCCTCCCTGCAGGTGTGCACACATATGTTCTCACAGGGTGAGTGCAAATTTGTTCAGTCCTTACCTGGGAACGCTGCACTGAGTCATAGATTCATAGATTCATAGATGCTAGGGTCGGAAGGGACCTCAATAGATCATCGAGTCCGACCCCCTGCATAAGCAGGAAAGAGTGCTGGGCCTACATTACCCCAGCTAGATACACATCCAACCTTCTCTTGAA
This sequence comes from Crocodylus rhombifer, assembly GCA_038503035.1. Taxonomy (NCBI): domain Eukaryota; kingdom Metazoa; phylum Chordata; order Crocodylia; family Crocodylidae; genus Crocodylus; species Crocodylus rhombifer. The sequence continues at coordinate 49,458 of JAVSML010017303.1, read as the reverse complement.
TACCCCCAGGGTAGGGGAGAGCACCACCTCCCTTGGGAGCCCGTTCCAGACCTTGGCCACTCGAACTGTGAAGAAGTTCCTCCTAATATCCAGTCTAAATCTGCTCTCTTCTAGCTTGTGGCCATTATTTCTTGTAACCCCCGGGGGCGCCTTGGTGAATAAATACTCACCAATTCCCTTCTGTGCCCCCCTGACGAACTTATAGGCAGCCACCAGGTCGCCTCTCAACCTTCTCTTGCGGAGGCTGAAAAGGTCCAGTTTCTCTAATCTCTCCTCATAGGGCTTGGCCTGCAGGCCCTTAACCATACGAGTGGCCCTTCTCTGGACCCTCTCCAGGTTATCCGCATCCTTCTTGAAGTGCGGCGCCCAGAATTGCACGCAGTACTCCAGCTGCGGTCTGACCAGCGCCCGATAGAGGGGAAGTATCACCTCCTTGGACCTATTTGTCATGCATCTGCTGATGCACGATAAAGTGCCATTGGCTTTTCTGATGGTTTCGTCACACTGCCGACTCATGTTCATCTTGGAGTCCACTAGGACTCCAAGATCCCTTTCCACTTCCGTGCCACCCAGCAGGTCATTTCCTAGGCTGTAGGTGTGCTGGACATTTTTCCTCCCTAGATGCAGCACTTTGCATTTCTCCTTGTTGAACTGCATTCTGTTGTTTTCTGCCCACTTGTCTAACCTGTCCAGGTCTGCTTGCAGCTGTTCCCTGCCCTCCGGCGTGTCCACTTCGCCCCATAGCTTAGTGTCATCTGCAAACTTGGACAGAGTACATTTCACCCCCTCGTCCAAGTCGCTGATGAAGACATTAAAGAGTATCGGTCCAAGCACCGAGCCCTGCGGGACCCCACTGCCCACACTCTTCCAGGTCGAAACCGACCCATCCACCACGACTCTCTGGGTGCGACCCTCCAGCCAATTCTCCACCCACCGGACTGTGCAGTCATCCAAGTCACAGCCCCTTAACTTGTTCACCAGTATGGGGTGGGATACCGTGTCAAAGGCCTTCCTGAAGTCCAAGTATACGACATCCACCCCTCCTCCTGCGTCGAGGCGTTTTGTGACCTGGTCATAAAAAGAGACTAGATTGGTCAGGCACGATCTACCTGCCACGAACCCGTGCTGGTTTCCCCTCAGCATAATTTGTCCTGTCGGGCTCTCACAAATGTGAGCCTTGATGATTTTCTCAAAGATTTTGCCAAGGATGGAGGTGAGACTGACTGGCCTATAGTTACCCGGGTCCTCCTTCCTCCCCTTCTTGAAAATGGGAACCACATTGGCCCTTTTCCAGTCCTCCGGGACTTGACCCGTGCGCCACGAGCGTTCAAATATTCCCGCCAGTGGCTCTGCAATGATGTCGGCCAGTGCCTTCAGTACCCTCGGATGGAGCTCATCCGGGCCTGCCGACTTAAAGGCATCCAGTTCCTCCAAGTGACCCTGCACCACCTCAGGGCCCACGCATGGAAGTCTGGTGCCTTGCTGCTGCCTCCCTACACTCCCAGGGAGAGACTTGTCATGCCTCTCACTTAGGAACACTGAGGCGAAGAACTCGTTGAGGAGTTCAGCCTTGTCCCCTCTGTCTGTCACCAAATGTTTCTGCCCATTTAGCAGGGGTCCTATTCCTCCCTGGGCCTTCCTTTTACTCCCTATATATCTAAAAACCAATTTCTTATTGTCTTTTACTTGGGTTGCCATCCTCAGCTCCATGGTAGCTTTGGCCTGTCTAACTGCCTCCCTACAAGCACGAGCAGAAGAGGTATATTCCTCTTTGGTGATCTCTCCCTGTTTCCACTTTTTATGTGCTCCCCTTTTGGCCCTTAGTCTGCCCTGGATTTCTCTGGTCAGCCAGGGAAGCCTCCTGGCCCCTTTCCCTCTTTTACCTCGCACGGGGATCGTCTCGCTTTGTGCTCGAAGGATAGCTTCCTTAAGGCACAGCCACCCTTCTTGGGCTCCCATCATTTCAAAACTACTACTCTGCAGTGCATCCTTCACTAATCGCCTGAGTTTGCTGAAATCAGCTTTCCTAAAGTCCAGCACGTTCACCCTACTGGTTACCTTACCCACTCGACGCCTTATGTTGAATTGTACTTTTAGGTGATCACTGTCCCCCAGATGGCTACCGATCTGTAGGTCCCCTACTATGTCATCCCCCGTTGCCAATACCAGATCCAGTAAGGCATTCCCCCTAGTGGGACCATGTACCTCCTGCGTCAGGTGGAGGTCCTGTACACAGGTTAGAAACCTGCGTGAGCGGTGGGACTTTGCTGTTCCTGCAAAACTTCTCTACCAGCAGAATCACTTGGGTGGACTCCTGAGTCACTGGCCAGCCCAGAGGACAGTGCTGGATAAGCAAGCAGCACAGAGGAGGTAAAATTGCAGGGTGGGCGGTGTTCTGTGTGTGTGCATGCAAGTATAATAAATTTAGCATGGTTATTTAAATTTAAACTACTCTTTTGACCTACATTGAATTGAATTTAGGAGATGCTGGAACCAATCTCTTGAACAGTATTGAAAAGCAAATAGCAGTGCTTACTGCTTGCTTTCTTCTTTCCTGTCAGCTCCTTTCTGTAACTGAAAGCTGAAGGCAGGGCAGGCAGCACTTTAAAGAAAAACCCTTTCAATCAGTCTCTAAGGTGTCACCCTGGTCTGTTTTCTGCCTGACACCAGACTAACTTGACTAACTATCTCTGGAAATGACAGCACAGCTTGGGGACTAGGTTGTTACACTCCCATGCAAGAGATGTGAATTCCCACAGGGGACGGGGAGCCTGGACCCAGCACCCCACAGTCTCAGGTGGTTGTTCTCACCACGAGGCTGCTGGGTAAGAAGTGGGAGAGATGGATACCTTCACCTCCTTTTTGCTCATCTTCAGTTTGGGGACTTCACACTTCATTCATGTGAGTCCTCAGTGGAGAAGAACCATGGCCAAGTAGACATGGACTTGCACTGAACAGCCACCAAGCATGTGCGTGAGCTGCACAGGGGGCATGTCTACATGTCCATTAATGCAGTGTAATATGGTAGATGAATTTTAATACCTGTAATCACAGGTACTAATGTAATATGCTGTAATTGGTGCTACTGTGCATTGGTGCTGGCGCACGCTTTTGAAGTGATGCTAATGCTCAGTAGACTCATTCATAGTTTTTTCATTCTATGCTAATGTGCAGTAGAATTAGTTTACTCAGTCATTACTGTCTCATGTAGACATGCCCAGGATGTAACCATAACTGTGCACCTGAGGCTTAGGTTGTTACCTGAGACTAAGGTGAATGTTGTTGGGTGCAAGATACGGGAAGTGATAGTGGCTCTCCTCAGCACTAGTTTGCACCTGGAGAAGTTAGAGAGGGTGGGGAGGCGGGTGATAAATATGACAAGGTCTTGGAAAGCAAGTCTTATGCAGGGGGCTGAAGGAGCTGGCCATGTTCACATAGTAGAAAGAGCTCTTCAGAGGGGATATGAGAGCAGTCCTCAAGCACTTGAAGGCCTGCCATGGGGAAAAGGGAAAGCAAGTTTCCTCTCTTGCTGCAGAGAGGAGGAGGTGGACTAATGGCTTGAAGCTGCAGAAAAGTAGGTTTAGGTTGGCTGTCAGGAGAAACATCTTCACTGGAGAACAGCGAGGCCATGGAATCGAAGCTGAGGGAAAGGGTGGACTTGCTGTCATTGGGGGTGTTGAAGAAGAAGTTGGACAGCTGCAAGTCAAGGATGATCTAGGCTTAGCTCTGCCTATGTTCTTCTATGGACATTTCCCAGGTTTCTGGCCTTTGCTGGTTGCCACATGGGGCCAGGAAGGAATTTCTATCTCCTTTCACCTCCACTGTACTGTATATGGCAGGGATTTTTAAAGCATCCCTCTGAAGCACTGGGTGCTGTCTCAGCCCAGGCTGAGGACTTTGACTGGGCTGTGCCAATGCTTCTTCTGGGACTTAAATAAATAAATCCCTCCTGCTGAGACTTAAAGGTGGAGGTTCCTGGCTAGAGGGTCTTGCCCCTTTGCTCAGGGTCAGATTGAAACTGTATTTGGTCTCAGGAAGGAATTTTACCCCCCCGGTCAGATTGGTGCAGACTGTGGAGACGGTTGCCTTCCTGTACAACAGGGCATAGCCCTCCTCCTGGGTTAGGTGTAATGTCTTGCGTTGTGTCAGTATCAACTCTCTAGTTTTGCTAAGAGGTTGGACAGTAGATTTGTATGGGATGATTTGGCCAGGGTGGAAAGTGGAAGCAAGGGCTCACATCCCACAGCACAACAACCTGCTTTGCCACACAGTCAGGCTCCCTCCTGCTTGTTCTCCTGTCCCCAGGCTGCCTTTCCTCTTCTTTGCCCCTGACCTGGCCACACCAGGAAGGTGCTCTCAGCCTGGCTGGGTGATTAGTTCATTCCTCTCTGAGGGGGGAGGATCTCATGGCCTTATGAGCAGGTGAGCCTGGGACCTGCAGAGCAACAGGACAGAAGCAGCAGGACCAGGTCTCAAAGCTGTTGAGAATGATTGATGTGATGGTGGAGAAGAATGGAGGTGACCACTACACCAATGGCATGTACAAGTATGCTCAGAGGAAGAAGCTTCAAGTAAAAAATGGAAGAGCTCAGGAAAAACTACACTGATCAGATGCAAAAAAAGAAAACAAGGAAAAGAAATCTCAACTGGATGACGAATGTAAGAAGGTGGAGGAGGAATTAAGGGAGAGAATAGAGGAGTTAAAAAAAAGGCAGCTCAGTTGATCAAAACACTTTATTTTCCCTAAAACAAGAAACGGAAGAGAAGAAGGAGGCCATTTAGCAAAAAGTGAAAAAAAGAGCAACACAAAATTAATGACCGCTACCAGGAACTTCTAGATAAACTCTCAGAAGAAGCTGGCTATGATGGTGCTCTAAATAGAGTCTGTTTTAAAGACATTTGAAGTGATATTTTCAAAAACCAAAAACTGATTCAAATAATCATGATTGAGTTACCATAATTTCTATTTCTCAAATGGTGTTACCTTGGTTTAGTCGTCATAAGTGAGATTTGGTTCCTTGAAACACTTTAACAGTCTCCAGTATTTCTGCCTAGGAGTTTATCTGTGTATCAGTTCCTTAGTTGTCCCCCCACACAGCCTGTGGCCGGTTTCTGCATAGCATGAAAAAATGTTCTTTATAAACATGGTGCATTATATTCCACTGAAGTTTAGAGCTACAATTCTTACCTCTTTGAGCTCAGGTTTACAGTAAAATTGGGTTGGTGCCTGGTGTTTCTTACACCTAACAGCGATTAAAAACATAGACCTCCCTTCTGTTCAGAAGCCACTTATCATAAGCAGGATCTGGTCATTAAAATATGCCTGATTAAGAAGAGTCCATGGAACTGTTGGGATAGACAGTTTCGTCTTCATAGGATGATATTTGTTTGTCCCGGTCACATGATGCTGTTTCTACTCCTGGACTAAAGTTATGCTAATAAGGGGCTAAGGCATGGGGGTGTGGTCTGGATCTGCAGGCCGATAAATGTTCATTTGGATATTCATGGCACCTTAACATTTGCAAACACGTTTCCATGCCCCATATAAATCTCCTCTCTGCAAAGGTATTCAGAAATGAAGGCCTTAAAAATATTGCCAGTTGAATGTAATTCTCACAGGCAAAACCCACTCACCTATAGTTATAGCCAAATTGGTTATTTTCCAAAGAATTCTCCAGCCTTAGGCAACACTGCTGGTGAATTAAGCTATTGATATAAATGTTCCTGCTCATCCATTCCCAAGAGCAGCACCCGTGGGTTTTTATTGATTGGGACCATATTACTTAGCCTTGAGGTGAACTTCAGGACACAAATGAACCCCAGCGTGCTTTATTATGAAAGAATCTTCACCTCATCAGCTCAGGTTCAGATTTGCTTTCCTTTACAGGTCTGTGGAGGGAGTGAGCTCCCATCTAGGAATATTCCAGGAGCAGGAGTGAGTATAACAGGGTGTCTGTGCTGCAGGCAGCTCACCGTTGTGGGTTGGGCTCCCAGGGGCCCCTGCCTTGTAGATCAGAGGAGTTCCTGCTGCTTTTGGTTGTTTCAGAGGCCACAAAAACCAGTGGAGAGCTCAGAAGTGGGAGGGCTCTTGTCAGCCTTGGCCTTGGCCCAAGCTATAGAAGCATGGCTAAGTAGAGGGCCCCAAACCTTTTTTAGTGTCACCACAGAAGAAACCTTTGCAGATTGGACAACAGCTTGGTCAGCAAAGTAAAAGGAGCCATCGCTATGTCCAACTAAAGCAGGAACAAGAGGAAATTAAACAGAGAGCAAGTCCAGAAAGGAGACATTATAAGGGAAGACTACACATGAGATAATCTAAATATTCTATATTGTAGTTTTATCATATAGTAACTGACGTAAGCATGTATTTTAGATGCTGTTTTGCTATATTAGATACATTTCTGTTAAGATTCTTAGATAAGTTATAAAAACAAAGCAGCCTTTTAATGGAAGACCGTACATTTCAGGGAAGAGAAAACAGCCTGGTGGCAAGCAGTATCCCATAATGGTGAAGGAAAGCGACAAGAAATCCTTCTTCCCAAAGTGTAACTTACACAGAAACATAAATCCAACTCCTTTTACACCCACAAGAAAACTGGTTCAGTCCAGTTCCAACAGGTTTGGTGAAACAAAAACATTGGAATAAAACCAATCTGAGGTTATTTACTAGAATATTAGAACCAAGCGCTAAGCACGGGGGATTGGGAGGGAGAAGAAGGAGAACATCAGGAACCTGCAATCCATGGGACGTCCAGCAGTACAGCATAGGTAAGCAATAAACAGGTAAGCAGTAAAGGGCCCATTGGGCATCAGAGCAGGGGGGGAAGACAAAGCCACCAGTCACAGGGCTCATGTGCCTACACACTAATGCTAGGAGCACGGGGAACATGCAGGATGAACTAGCACTCCTGCTCGCAGAAAACACTTATGACTTAGTGGAGTTAACAGAAACCTGGTGGGACTCTACCTATGACTGGGTGGTACACATTGAGGGCTATAAGCTGTACAGAAGGGATAGAGTAGGGGTTGCGCTCTATGTCAAGGAGCGCTATACATCAACACTTATCAAAATGGAATCGGAGAAAGTAGAAGGATTGTGGGTTAGGATACATGGAGGTCAAGGGGAAAGGGATTTGGTGGTAGGGCTCTGCTACAGACCCCCACACCAAGGGGAAGTACTAGATTTAGAACACTTGAGGCAACTCTTGGAAAACATAAAGACTAGGGAGGCGGTAGTCATGGGGGACCTAAACTACCCTGATATCTGCTGGGAGACATAGACAGCAAATTCCCACCATTTACACAGGTTCCTATCCTGTGTATAGGACCTCCACCTGATGCACGAGGTACATGGTCCCACTAGGGGGAATGCCTCACTGGACCTGGTATTGGCAATGGGGGATGACATGGTAGGGGACCTACAGATCAGTGGTCACCTGGAGGACAGTGACCACCATATAATAGAATTCACTATAAGGCATAGAGTGGGGAAAGGTAACTAGTAGGGTGGAAGTGCTAGACTTTAGGAAGGCTGACTTCAGTGAGCTCAGGCATTTAGTCAGTGATGCACTGCAGAGTAAGAGATTTGGTGAGATGGGAGCCCAGGAAGGGTGGCTGTGCCTTAAAGAAACGATCCTTCGGGCACAGAGGGAGATGATCCCAGTAAGTGGGAAAGGGGAAGGGGGCCAAGAGGCTGACCAGAGATATCCAGAACAGCCTAAGGGCAAAAAGGGGGGCATATAAGCAGTGGAAACAGGGAGAGATTACTAAAGAGGAGTATACCTCCTCAGCTCTTAGTTGTAGGGAGGCAGTTAGAAAGACCAAAGCTACCATGGAGCTGAGGATGGCATCCCAAGTTAAGGATAACAAAAAAAATGTTTTTCAGATATATAGGCAGTAAAAGGAAGGCCCAGAGTGGAATAGGACCACTACTGAATGGGCAAAAGCACTTGGTGACAGACTGGGGACAAGGCTGAAAATGAGTTCTTTGCCTCAGTGTTCCTAAATGAGGGGCAAGACAAGTCTCACAATGGGATTGTAGAGAGGCAAGAGCAGGGTGCCAGACTACTACGTGTTGACCCTGAGATGTTGCAGAGTCGCTTGGAAGGACTGGATGCGTTTAAGTTGGCAGGCCTAGATGAGCTCCATCCGAGGGTACTGAAGGCACTGGCTGATGTCATTGCACAGCCATTGGCAAGATTATTTGAGCATTTGTGGTGCACAGGCCAGGTCCCAGAGGACTAGAAAATGTGGTCCCTATTTTCAAGAAGGGGAGGAAGGAGGCAACTACAAGCCAGTCAGTCTCACCTCCCTCCTTGGCAAAGTCTTTGAAAAGATTCTTAAGGCTCATATGTGTGAGAGCCCAGCAAGAAAAATTATGCTGAGGGGAAACCAGGATGGCAGGTAGATCATGCTTGACTAATCTAGTCTCTTTTTATGACCAGGTTACAAAACACCTGGATGCAGAAGTAGGGGTAGATATCATTTACTTAGACTTCAGGAAGGCCTTTAATACGGTGTCCCACCCCATATTGGTGAACAAGTTAAGAAGCTGTGACTCGGATGATTACACAGTCTGGTGGGTGGCAAATTGGCTAGAGGGTCATACCCAGAGAGTGGTAGTAGATCGGTTGGTATTGACCTAGAAGGGTGTGGGCAGTGGGGTTCCACAGGGCTCGGGCCTTGGACAGATGCCCTTGAATGTCTTCATCAGTGACTTGGATGAGTGAGTGAAGTGTACCCTGTCCAAGTTTGCGGATGATACAAAACTGTGGGGAGAAGTGGACACACTGGAGGGCAGGCAACAACTACAGGCAGACCTGGACAGGTTGGACAAATGGGCAGAAAACAATACAATGACATTTAACAAGGAGAAGTGCAAAGCGCTGCACCTAGGGACAAAAAATGTCCAGCACACCTACTGCCTAGGAAACGACCTGCTCAGTAACACGGAAGCGGAAAGGGATCTCAGAGTCCTAGTGGACTCCAAGATGAAAAAAAAAGCTCAGTTAGGCTCCGGAGAGGTGAGAGACACACGGGTGAAGCCTGCTGCACCCCTGCTCCCCCGAAGCCCCCCAGACACCCCCTCAGCAGCCACAGAGCCCCCAGCTGACCCCCAGCACAGCCGGAGGTAAGCGGGCTCGTGCCATCAGAGACTGCGAGCAGGAGATAGACTCCTACTGCCAGGCCCTTCTCCCCTGGGAGCTGCAGGGTAGACCTCCGCCTCCCTCAGTGACTAAGGAGGACTCTGGGACCTCCCGCTCTGCCCAGTCAGGGGCATGGACCAAGGTGGTCAAGGGCCCCAAGGCCCGCCGCACCAAGGCCCCTCCCTCGCCGCAGCTTAGCGACAGGTTCGCACCTCTTGCAGCCCCAGCAGAGCCTGCTCAGTTGCCAGCTCCCGCAGGCAGCCCAGGCTCGACCGCAGCTACTGGCCCTGCTCTCCCCAAGTCAAAACGAAAGGTGTTTGTTGTGGGAGACTCCATCCTGCAGAGCACTGAGGGGGCAATCTGCCGCCCCGACCCCTTAGCCCGCGAAGTCTGCTGCTTCCCGGGGGCCCGCATCCGAGACATTGCGGAGAGGATCCCACAGCTCCTCCGGCCCACATACCTTAAACCCCATGCTCCTTATTCACATGGCCACCAATGACACGGCTCGGAGCACCCCCAGCCAGGTCATGAGGCGGTACAGGGAGTTGAGAGTGGGGCTTAGGGGTCTGGGAGCTCAGGTGGTGTTTTCCTCGATCCTCCCAGTCTCGGGCTATGGGCTGAGGAGGGAGAGGAGGATCCACGCAGTGAACCAAAGACTGCGGAGCTGGTGTCATCGGGAAGGTTTTGGCTTCCATGACCACAGCCCGCTCTTTGGAGAGAGAGGCAGCGAGCTGCTGGGAAGAGATGGCCTCCACCTCTCTCCCCTCGGGGGGAGGCTCTTCTCAGCCAGGCTGGCTGACCTGCTCCACCGGGCTTTAAACTAAGCCTGCTGGGGGATGGGGGGACTACAGCCACTGCTGGCCCGCTGAGAAACCCTTGCAAAACCAGTGGACCAAGGCACTTAAGGGAGCCCACCCCTGCCCCAGCCCTCGCACAATCTGTGGGCAAGGCAAGAGACCCCAATGGCACACTTGCCTGCCTGCACACTAATGCCAGGAGCCTGGGCAACAAGCAGGATGAGCTCATCTTCCTGCTCAGTGCAAAGAATTATGACGTCCTTGGGATAACGGAGACCTGGTGGGACTCCACCCATGACTGGACCACGGGTATAGAGGGCTATACTCTGTACAGGAGGGATCATGTTGACAAAAGGGGCGGGGGTGTAGCTCTCTATGTGAAGGAAAGCTACATGTCCCTTCAAGCTGATTTTGGCAACCGGCATGGACAGCTACAGACCCTCCGGGTAAAAATTAATGGGGAATATGGCACAGGGGACACAACGGTGGGAGTCTACTACAGACCTCCCACTCAAAGTCCTGAGCTTGACCAGGAGTTCGCCCGGGAACTGACTGAGGCTGCTTGCTCCAGGACCTTGGTTGTCATGGGTGACTTCAATTACCCAGACATCTCGTGGGAAGATCGCTCAGAAAAATCAGAGCGGTCGCAAAGCTTTCTCTCGTGCGTGTATGACTTCTACCTGACTCAAGAAGTCTATGGGTCAATGAGAGGCAAAGCGCTGCTCGACCTGGTACTGGCTACAGGGGGCGACCTAGTGATCGATGTGAAGCTGGTTGACAGCGACCATGAGCTGATCACCTTGACCATCCGCCATAAAGCTGGCAAGTCAGTCAGCAACACAGAAGTCCTTGACTTCAGAAAAGCCGACTTTGACAAGCTCAAGAGGCTTGTCGGTCAGGCCCTCAGGGACCGTGAACCCAAGGAGATGGGAGTTCAAGAAGAGTGGTTGCTTCTCAAGGAAGCGATCCTCAGTGCACAAGCTAAATCTATTCCAACACGGAGGAAAGGCAGCAAGAAGGCACAGCAGCCCCCCTGGCTCTCCAGGGACCTAGCGGACCTCCTGCGGCTAAAAAGGAAAGCCTACAAAGGATGGAGGATGGGATTCACCTCCAAGGAGGATTATTCTGCGCTGGTCCCGTCCTGCAGGGAGTAAACCAGGAAAGCCAAGGCTGCAACTGAACTCCAACTAACTTCAGGCATCAAGGACAACAAAAAGTCCTTTTTCAGATATGTGGGGAGCTGGAGGAAAAGCAAGGGCAACGTTGGACCCCTGCTAAACCAGGTGAGGCGACTGACAACTGATGCCCAGGAAAAAGCCAGCCTATTAAATAGGTACTTTGCGTCAGTCTTTCAGCAGTCCCATGGGACGCCCATGCCTGCTATGGGACAGGGAGATCCGGGTGATGGGGATCCCCTACCCTCCATAAATGCTGACCTCGTGAAGGAACACCTTGAGAAGCTGGATACCTTCAAGTCAGCCGGCCCTGACAACCTGCACCCCAGGGTACTCAAGGAGTTGGTGAGCATCATAGCCCAGCCCCTGGCACGGATCTTTGAAAACTCCTGGCGCTCTGGTGTAGTGGCCGAAGACTGGAAGAAGGCCAATGTGGTGCCGATCTTCAAGAAAGGGAGGAGAGTGGATCTGGCTAACTACAGGCCCATTAGCCTGACTTCTATCCTGGGGAAGATCTTAGAAAAGTTTATTAAGGAGGCCATCCTTGAGGGACTGGCCCAGGCTAACATTCCAAGGGACAGCCAGCATGGGTTTGTTGTGGGTAGGTCTTGTTTGACCAATCTCATTTCCTTCTATGACCAGGTGACCTATCACCTGGACAAGGGAGAAGAGATTGATGTCATATATCTTGACTTCAGAAAAGCTTTTGATCTGGTATCCCATGATCACCTCTTGGCCAAACTGCCCAGTTGTGGCCTTGGCTCCACCACGATCCGCTGGCTGGGAAATTGGCTTCGTGGTCAAACCCAGAGGGCTGCAATTGATGGTAGTCACTCATCATGGTGCCCTGTGACCAGTGGGGTCCCTCAAGGCTCTGTCCTGGGACCCATACTGTTCAACATCTTCATTAATGATGTGGACATTGGAGTCAGGAGTGGACTGGCCAAGTTCGCCGATGACACCAAACTTTGGAGAAAAGCATCCACGCCAGAAGATATTGGGTGATCCAGGCTGACCTGGACAAGCTCAGCAAATGGGCAGACGAGAACCTCATGGTGTTTAACACCGAAAAATGCAAGGTTCTCCACCTTGGGAGGAAAAACCTGCAGCATCCTTATAGGCTCGGCAGTGCTACGTTGGTTAGCACTACAGAAGAAAGAGACTTGGGGGTCATCATTGACCACAAGATGAACATGAGCCTCCAGTGCGATGCTGTGGCTATTAAAGCAACCAAAATGCTGGCGTGCATCCATAGATGCTTCTCGAGCAAATCCCGGGACATCATTCTCTCCATGTACTCGGCCTTGGTGAGGCTGCAGCTGGAGTACTGCGTCCAGTTTTGGGCTCCACAATTCAAAAAGGATGTGGAGAAGCTTGAGAGAGTCCAGAGGAGAGCCATGCGCATGATCAGAGGTCAAGAAAACAGATCTTACGATGACAGGCTGAGAGCCATGGGACTCTTTAGCCTGGGAAAGCGTAGGCTCAGGGGTGATCTGATGGCCACCTATAAGTTTATCAGGGGTGACCACCAGGATCTGGGGGAACGTCTGTTCACCAGAGCGCCCCAAGGGATGACGAGGTGGAACGGTCACAAACTCCTACAAGACCGTTTCAGGCTGGACATAAGGAAGAATTTCTGTCCCGTCCGAGCCCCCAAGGTCTGGAACAGTCTGCCAGCGGAGGTGGTTCAAGCACCTACATTGAACACCTTCAAGAGTAAATTGGATGCTTATCTTGCTGGGATCCTATGACCCCAGCTGACTTCCTGCCCCTGGGGTGGGAGGCTGGACTCAATGATCTCCTGAGGTCCCTTCCAGCCCTAATATCTATGAAATCTATGAAATCTATGAACATGAGTCATCAGTGTGACAAAGTTGTCAGAAAAGCTAACTGCATTTTATTGTGCATCAGCAGATGCATGACAAACAGAACCAAGGATGTGATACCACCTCTCTATCGGGCACTGGTCAGACTACAGTTGGTGTAATGCATCTAGTTTTGGGTGCCACACTTGAAGAGGGATGTGGATAACCTGGAGAGGGTCCGGGGAAGGGCCACTCATATGGTTAAGGGCTTGCAGGACAAGCCCTACAAGGAGAGACTAGGGCACCTGGACCTCATCAGCCTCTGCAAGAGAAGGTTGAGAGGCGATCTTGTGGCTGCCTATAAATTCATTATGGGGACACAGAAGGGAATTGGTGAGGCTCTACTCACCAAGGTGCCCCTGGGGGTGATAAGAAATAATGAGTATAAGCTAACAGAGAGCAGATTTGGACTGGAAAGTAGGAAGAACTTCTTCACAGTTAGAATGGCCAAAATCTGGAATGGGCTCCCAAGGGAGGTGGTGCTGTCCCCTACCCTGGGGGTCTTCAAGAGGAGGTTAGATAGGCATCTGGCTGGGGTCATCTGAACCCAGCACTCTTTTCTGCCTATGCAGGGGGTTGGACTCAATTTATTGAGGTTCCTTCCGGCCCTAACATCTATGAATCTATGAATCTATAAATATGGGGCATAGGCTGGAAGGAAATGTGGAGAGCTTAGAAAATTCAATAAAGACTTACAACCAAACTGCATGCCACCCTCCCCCACCCTCTTGAGTCTCTCCAGGGAGTAGAGGTAAGAAGCTGTGCTATGCTGTCATGGGCAGCAAGGTGGAATTTGGGATAAGGTTTTGTTTTTGTATTTGGCAGTGCAAGTAGTAAAAGTGTGGGCAGCAGTCCTGTTTCTGCTTCTTTTATCAGTAGCCAACCTGCAAGGTTATCAAGGATCTGAGGAAATGATGGCTAGAAAATGGAATTCCCCAAGGGTGCCGTGGTGAACAGTTGCTCACCAAGCCCTTGATATACTCCCCTAGTGTAGCAGTAAACTGCTACCAGGTTCCCTCTCAGCCTGAAGAGTCCCAGATCCTTCAGCCTTTCCTTTTATGGCTTATCGTGTAAGACTCTGATCACATGCGTGGCTCTTCTTTGGACTCTCAAGCTTGTGCACATCCTTGTTGAAGTGCGGTGCCCTAGAACTGGACATAGTACTTCAGCTGTGGTCTCATCAGTGCTGAGTAGAATGGAAGAATCACCTCCTTGGTTTCGCTGGAGATGCATGCCAGAATATTATTTGCCCTACTGGCTACAGCATTGCACTGCAGGCTCATATTCATACTGTAGCCTATTATTACCCTCAGGTCCCGTTCATTCATGGTACTATTCATAAAGTCATGGAGAAGTATTTGGCAGGGACCCTGTCCGAAATTTCACCGGGTGTTTCATTGCAATGCTGTTTCAACTAGTCTTAAGCTCAAAACAGCAAAATCAAAATGAAACAAAAGACTTTGAAATGGCCTTGAAAAGAAAAGAAGGCAGCTGAAACATTTCAAAAGTTTTGAAATGTTTCACATTTCACAGCTAGGTTTGCTTGCAGGGAAACAGAACGTAAGGAGAAGGAGGGAGGGGGAAGAGGGAGAAGGACTGTTCTGATATTGACTGTGTAGCTGTCCAGTGCCTGTGATCCTTCCCTGAGGTCCCTTCCAATCCCAGTGCTCTGAAGGAGGGATGGAAAAACAGCATAAAAGCAGCATTGTGTGAACAGAGCATTCTGCCTTGGGGTCAGTGACTGAGCTGTGTCTTCCAGCAGCTCAGCAACACCAGAGAAAGGACATCACCTCCTACTTGCTACCCTGTTCCTAGCAAGTGGGATCCAATACCTCCTACTTTCTATACACTTTTATTTTATTATTATATTAGTTCCTATGACCCCAGCTGACTTCCTCCCCTTGGGCAGGGGGCTGGACTTAATGATCTTCCAAGGTCTCTTCCAGCCCCAATGTCTATGAAATCTAGCTAATTCCTTTCAGTTTATTCCTCCCCCTCACAAATGTTCTTTTTGTTTTTGTTAGTCTATTTTGATTCTTTTCCCCCAGAAAAGAAATCTGTGCTTTTTCTTAAACAGTGTGCATTCCATTCACTGTGTAGGGAAGCACAGGATGTATTGCATATTATATTATAGAATTTACTCATACTGCCTACATTTATGCATTTTATTTATTACATAACTATATACATACACTACATGAATACACATACACACAATTATCTACATATATTACATAAATCAGATTACATTACAGAAGAACACATGGATTCTCCATCACACCAAGCCAAACATACCATGAAACACACCATGAACTGTGTTGGAAAGGGAGCAGCCAAGCATTCAGGAAGAGATGGAAGAGGGGGTAGAGGAGAGCTGTAAGTTCTATCCCTTTATCCCACCAAACAGAGACATAGCCTCTTTCCTACAACTAGCAGGCATGGGGCTTCCAGTTCAACAGGCAGCAAGGAGAGGGGAGCAGTGCCAATGCCTGTGCCTGAGTCTGCATCCCCTCCAATAGCACCAGCCATAATTGCCCCCCCACCAAGCCAACAAGCAGCACCAGTATGACAGTCTCCTCCACCCCCATTTCACTTCCCATGATGAGCCTTCCAGTGCCAGAGGGACAGCTGGATCTGGATCTGAGTGCCCTAGCAAGGGAAATTCTGGGGTGGGAATCATCAGAGTTTGTGTTCCACACCCATCAAGTTTCCCCTAGAACCAGGTCTCATAGTTTCATAGTTTCATTGTTGGTAGGGTGAAGAAGGAACTGAGCAGATCATCTAGTCTGACCCCCTGCCATGGCAGGAAAGAGTACTGGGGTCAAATGACCATGGCAAGGTGTTCATCTAGCCTCCTCTTAAAGACCTGCAGGGGTGGAGCCAGCACCACTTCTCCTGGAAGTTGGTTCCAGATCCTAGGCGCCCTGACAGTGAACTAGCACCTCCTGATGTCTAGGTGGAACCTACCCTCCGCCAGCTTGTGACCGTTATTCCTGGTCACTCCTGGCGGTGCTGGGGCGAGCAGGGACTCCCCCAGTGCCTGCTGGTGCCCTCTAACTGGTTTGTAAATGGCCACTAGATCCCCCCTCACCCTTCTCTTGTGGAAGCTGAAAGGTTCAGGTCCCATCGCCTCTCCTCATAGGGCCTGCCCTGCTGACCCCAACCATGCGAGTGGCCTCCTCTGGACCCTCTGCATGTTGTCCTCATTACTCCTGAAGTGTGATGACCAGACCTGGACACAGTACTCCCACTGTGGCCTTCTGTTGTGTCAGTGGTGGCTGTAGTTTTATTAAAATGTGAGGCAATGGCATTTGATAAGGCGTTTTGGATAGGGATGATCCTGCCTCAGGCAAGGATTTGTACTCAATGATATGTAGAGGTCCCTTCTAACACTATAACTCCTCACATGTGGAATTGGTAAAACTGAGTCTGAGGCTTTGCTACTCTTTGATTCTGGGTGTGGTGTAGCAAGTCCGGCACTTTGAGGGAAGAAGCAATGCCTTGGATATTTTTTAAAGCTGTTTCCCCCATTTATGTCCATCACTCCATTCTTCCCTGGATTGAGTCTGTGCTGGCTGCTCTTCTTCCGACTGCTGCTCTCCTGAGGGCTTTTGGAGAACCTTGCTATTTGCAGTAATGGAAAATGACACAACTGCATTTCATTCGTTTGTCATTCTAGTGTCTGTAGCACTCCAGGGAGTGACCAATGATGTCAGGGTGGACTCTATCGATGTTGCTATATGACTCTGTTAATCTTGTCATGTGGTTAGGTTTTACCGATAACATCAGGCTCCCCCAGTTCATAAGGTTTGCGTGTGTGCTGTCAGGATATAATCTGCCATACTGTTCCCCTACCAACCTCATTCTTACAAGAAAGAGACCACAGGCTTTGTGTAACAGGCTACCAATCCTAGGCCCTGTTATGTCACCTCCAAGCAGAGCCTGAAGCAAAAAAGTACTGGAGAGATCCAGTTGGGTAGTTCTGGTTCCGCAGTACCAGGGACGACCATCAGACTATGGTTTGACACCAAAAGAGTTAAGCCAGACTCTTGAAAGCCCTGCGTAGCCAGAGCCAGCTGCCATTCAGCCCCAGGAATTCCAGTGAGCATGAAGAAGGTCCTTGTCTCATTTGGTTTCCCCCAGAAAGTGGAAAGCAAGGGAAGCAAGGCACCTGACAAATCCACATGGAGACATGGAACCGCAGCTGGGGCCTCACAGGCAGATGGATGGGAGCAGGAGTGAGTGGGAGTACACCTGCTGCTCAAGCTGGAATCCAAGCAAATGCACCACACTACCCTACAGCAGAAAGAGAACAGTGCAGCACTTGGGAGGGTTGAGGGAAAGCCGTGGTTGGCAAAGCTAAAGAAAGGGGAGGGTATTTGGAGATGGAAGAAGATTTCACTTTACCTTCAGAGATCACCAGATGGGCGACTAGGAGACGAAGTAAAGGGCATTACATTACATAAGATCAAATAAGAAGAGTGAATCAATTACTGTAAAAGAAAATGATATTATTTGATTAAGGAATTCAGAGTACACATGACTGCTTAATGACCTGGGAGGTCACAAGATCAATTAAGGAAGTGAGGGGCTGCCTTGATACATTGGGGGACAGAAGCCACGTGACTTGATCATTGAGGGGAAGGGCAGAAGACACACTGTCCCGGGGAGACGGGGCGGAGCTTGCCCGCGGAGGCGGCGGAGCCCGAGTGGGACATCCGCCGCTTGTTTGCACCGGAAGCCGGTGCCCATGCCGGCGGCCGGGAGCCGGCAATAAAAATGACCGGCCGGAATGAATGGGGGAGGAGTCCAGAGAGGGGACTCGCTGCCGCGGAGGCAGAGGCTCCAGGAGAGGAGCTGGCAGGCGGCTCCGCACCAGGCGGGAGCGCGGACCCCGGCGGGGAGTGGCCGCCCGCCCCAATGGAGGGAAGGACAGCGGTGGCAGCCAGACCCAGGACCCCGAGCGGGGAGCAGCGGATCGGCCTGGAGGACGAGGACTCCAGTGACGGGGAGTTCTGGGACTGTGCCCAGCCAGCTCACAGGTCTTACAGGTCTGGGGTCAGCGCGGGGGCCCGGGAGGGCACCGACGAGGCACAGTAAGCGCCTAGACCGGTGCCGGACACTAGCAGCCAGGAACCCGGTGGGGAGTATCCCCGGGAGGGCCCAGGTCAAAGGCTTGGTGCTAGCTGGCTAGGTTTCTTGCCTTGGACGAGGAATTGGGTGAGGAGCATCACCGGGAAGGTCCGAGCGAGGGCCGGGGCCTTGAGTACAAGAGGACACAAGGGGGCGTGAGGCCGGGGTAAAAGGGGGTGGCGGAGCCCCACAACGTGACCGTTGGGGACCCCGGGCTACGGAGAACCAGGAGCCGTCCCACTGAACCTAACAGCAAGTCGTGGCGGGTGAGAACCAGGGAGGGAACCTGATGACCCAACATCTGCTCCGGACCAAGGGCATCCCAGGGGAATAGCGTCACCCTTCCACCGTGAGCCGCTATTCCGAGGGGGGTTCACCCCCCCCCCCAGCCCAATGGTCACAAGTGGTGCATTGGCCGGGAAACCCCTTCCCCATTTAGGGGACGATTTTTTAAATGCAGGCAGCCGAGATGGCGGCAACTGACGTGATAGCCCAGACACTTCAGGCTGTGACCCAGTTATTAGGGGACCAGCAAAGGATGATGGCGCAACAGGGCCCCCCGATCATCCGGATGCTGAAAATGATGACGGAAGATGATCCGGAGGCCTTCCTAGAGGCGTTTGAGCGGCAGGCCATCATACTCGGGCTCGATAAGGCCTACTGGGTGAGCCAGCTAGGGACGCTAGTGGTGGGTAAAGCCCAAGAGGCCTATAGAGTCTTATCGCGAGAAGAGGCCCGTGACTATAAGGCTGTTAAAGCTGCTATTTTATACCGCCTCGAAATCAACCCGGAACACTATCGGCGACTGTTTCGGGCCAGGAAGGGACCCGAGGAGAGGCGACCCCGGGTACTATTACAACGCCTTAGGGATCTGTTCGGTAAGTGGGTCAGCTTACCCACGTGCACGATGGCCGCACTGGTGGATAAGATCGTAATGAAACAATTTGTAAATGATCTGGAGGAGCAGACACCGGGGGGGGGGGGTCCGCCAGCACTCCCCAGAGTCTTGCAAGACCGCTGTAAAGTTGGCAGAATCCTTTATGGCGGCCGAGTGGCAATACCCGCGCGAGAGGTGAGGACCAGGGCCTGCGGCCGGGAGGGAAACGGAGTGACGTAAACCAGGTCCCAAAACCCGAAACAGGGATGTGGTGTGCTTCCATTGTGGAAAGATGGGGCACTTTGCCTGAAAATGTCCAGGGCGGGGCGCGGATAGGTGGCAGTCCCAGGGATACCCTCATAGGCTGGGAGAAAACCCCCGAGATCATGTCCAGGAGAAGCCGATGGATTGTAGCTTCGGGGCAGGGAAGGGCGAGCCCCGGTGGGAGCGTCCCATGGTGAGAGCCTGCGTGGAGGGCCGCCCGCTCTCGGCCGTCTTGGACTCGGGGTGCACCCAATCGTTGATTAGGGCGGAGCTCCTCCCGCCCGGGCAGCAGTGGCAAGGGGAGCCCATAAGGGTGGCGTGCCTCCACGGGGAGACAAAGGCCCTTCATCGAGCACGGGTGCGGGTGCACGTTATGGAATTTCGAGATGAGATATTGGTCGGGGTCGCCCCTAAGCTGGCATGTGATATGCTGTTGGGTAGGGATTGGGCCCCTCTTTATGATGTATTAGAGAGGGTTCGGGACCTAGAAACAGCCCGGAGGGCTCAGTGGGTTCGGGATGAGTGGTTCGGCGAGGCCGAGGTAGAGGAGCCCCTCGTGGACCGGCAGGATGTCGTGAGTGGATCACAGTTCCGGCAAGGACAAGAGGAGGACCCCGAGTTACAGGAGCTGTGGATGAGGGCTCGAGACGAGCGACACCAACCGGAGACGGAGGCTGATGGAGACAATGAGTTCCAGGTGAGACATAATCTCTTGTATCACATCCAGCGCGGGGAGGTTGGTGCAGAGGCAGGGGAACAGCTGGTAGTGCCAGGCTGTTTTCGGCAGATGGTATGGCAGTTGGCTCATGTGAACCCCATGGCGGGGCACCTGGGCAGGGACTGGACCCTTGGGAAGATATCCCGATGGTTCTTTTGGTCCCGGATGAGGCAAGACATGGCCCGGCGATGTGCCGCATGCCCGGTGTGCCAGAAGGCTAGGGAGGACCGGCCTCCACGGGCCCCTTTAAGACCCTTGCCCATTGTAGATGTGCCTTTCTCACGGGTTGCTATGGACATGGTGGGCCCGTTGCCCCGTAGCAGTAGTGGCCACCAGTACATTTTGGTATTCGTGGACTACACCACCCGATACCCGGATGCAGTCCCGCTGCGGTCGGTAACGGCGCCGCGAATTGCAGAGGAGTTAGTGCGCTGGATCTCCCGAGTGGGAGTGCCCCATGAGATCCTCACTGACCAAGGGCGGAATTTCATGTCGAGCGTCTTACGTGGGGTATGCCAAACCCTGCGGATCAAACAACTTCGAACCTCGGTGTACCACCCTCAGACCAACGGGTTGGTAGAACGGTTCAATGGTACCCTGAAAAAGGTGCTTCGATGGTGTGTTCAGAATGACCCGCTGCGTTGGGACCTGATGCTGCCGCTAGCATTATTTGTGCTGCGGGATGCCCCGTCTGAGTCCCTGGGGTATTCCCCTTTTGAGCTAGTGCTGGGCCACCGGCCCCGAGGCCTACTACAAATTCTTAGAGAGGAGTGGGAGCAGGGGCCCGCGGCCATCATCAGCCCGTCCAGATATCAACGGGAGTTCCAGCAACGGGTCCAGAGGGCCCACGAATTGGCGGCAGACAATCTATGGTACGCTCAGCAACGGCAGAAAGAGAGGTATAACTCGCACTCCAAGGTACGGGAATTCCAGCCGGGGCAAAAGGTGTTAGTGCTATTACCCACCTTGACAAGCAAACTGTTAACCCAGTGGCAAGGACCGTTCGAATCACGCAGCAGGTGGGGCCTGTTGATTACAAGGTATGTCGCCCGGGGCATCGGAACACACGACAGAACTATCATCCAGATCTATCAACCTTCTGCGAGAATGGCACCAGCCGGAGGGCTGGGCCGCCTTCGGGGAGGGAGAGCTTCAAAACGTAAGGAGCCAAGAAGTGGCGGGGGGAGGAGGGACCCCGATGCCCATAGGAGAGATCAAAATAAATATTGAACTGTCGGGGCCCCAAGCGGAAGAAGTGAGGAGCCTCCTAAAGGAATTCCGAAGGACCTTCTCCGAAGAGCCTGGATGGGCCAGGGTGGCGTATCATTCCATCCCAACCCCGCCTGGTGTCGTTGTACGGGATCGTTGGCGGCCTATACCACACCACCTGACCAAGGAGGTACGCGAGGAGGTAAAGAAGATGCGGACCCTGGGGGTGATTAGGCCATTGAGAAGCCCGTGGAGGAGTGCTCTAGTGCCCGTACGCAAACCCGATGGGAGTCTGCGACTATGCGTTGACTACCGGCAGTTAAATGAGGTGGCAACCTCCGACGCTTTCCCGATGCCTAGTGTAACGGAGCTGGTAGAACGTATCGGCGCTGCGAAATTCATAACCATCTTGGACCTCGCGAAGGGGTATTGGCAAATACCGGTGCGACCGGAGGATTGCCAAAAGACGGCCTTTGGAACCCCCTGGGGCCTGTACGAATTCGTCAGAATGCCGTTTGGCCTCCATGGGGCCGCCGCCACGTTCCAACGCCTCATGAATCGGCTGCTGGCGCCGCATGCAAGGTACACAGTGGCGTACCTTGACGATATCGTCATATTCACACGCTCCTGGGACCAACACATGCGGGCCCTCAGGGCAATACTCCAGGATCTGCGACAAGCCGGCCTGACAGCAAACCCCCGCAAATGTCCGGTGGCACAGAAATATACGAAATACCTAGGGTTTCGAGTGGGCTGTTAGAAGACAAGGTGCAGGCCATTCGGGCCTTCCAACCCCCGCAAACGCTTAAACAACTCCGCTCCTTCTTAGGGGTAGTGAATTATTATCGGAGAGTCGTGCCCCGATTCTCCGAAGTGACGGCCCCACTGTTTGAAGCTTTGAAAAGTAACCCCCGGAAGGGACTCGAATGGACTGAGCCAAGACTACGGAGTTTTCGGGCCTTGAAGAAGGCCTTATGCGAAGATGTAGTGATACATACCCCTAATTTTGTGAACCCTTTTACTCTGCAGACCGACGCCTCCGAGGTTGCTATAGGAGCCGTCTTAACACAACAGGATGCGGGGGTGGATTGACCAGTGGCCTATGCCAGTCGGAAACTACTCCCAGCAGAGACCAGGTATTCGACAATAGAAAGAGAGTGTCTGGCAATCCAGTGGGCGGTGGAGCACTTTAGGTATTATTTATTGGGGAGAAAGTTTACACTGATCACAGACCACGCTCCCCTTAGATGGCTTAGCTCCACTAGCACCGATAACACTCGGATTATGCGGTGGGCACTAGCCCTCCAACCCTTTAAATTTCAAAGTAAGTGCCGCCCAGGAAAGGATAATATAACAGCTGACTTCCTCTCCAGATGCCCCGAGCCGACGACCTCCGGCGGGAGGCCCGGAACGAGGGGCAGGTATCAAGGAAGAATCAAACCCAAAGCGGAGAGACCCCCCCCAAATCGCCACAAGGCAACTGACGAGGTGGCAACTCCCCGTCCCGGGGAGACGGGGCGGAGCTTGCCCGTGGAGGCGGCAAAGCCCGAGCGGGACATCCGCTGCTTGTTTGCACCGGAAGCCGGTGCCCGTGCCAGTGGCCAGGAGCCGGCAATAAAAATGGCCGGCCGGAACGAACGGGGGAGGAGTCCAGAGAGGGGACTCACTGCCGCGGAGGAAGAGGCTCCAGGAGGGGAGCCGGCAGGCGGCTCCGCACCAGGCGGGAGCGCAGACCCCGGCGGGGAGTGGCCGCCCGCCCCAACGGAGGGAAGGACAGCGGTGGCAGCCAGACCCAGGACCCCGAGTGGGGAGCAGCGGATCGGCCTGGAGGACGAGGACTCCAGTGACGGGGAGTTCTGAGACTGTGCCCAGCCAGCTCACAGGACTTACAGGTCTGGGGTCAGCGCGGGGGCCCAGGAGGGCACCGATGAGGCACAGTAAGCGCCTAGACCGGTGCCGGACACTAGCAGCCAGGAACCCGGTGGGGAGTATCCCCGGGAGGGCCCAGGTCAAAGGCTTGGTGCTAGCCAGCGAGGTTTCTTGCCTTGGACGAGGAATCGGGTGAGGAGCATCACCGGGAAGGTCTGGGCGAGGGCCGGGACCTCGAGTACAAGAGGACACAAGGGGGCGTGAGGCCGGGGTAAAAGGGGGTGGCGAAGCCCCACAACGTGACCGTTGGGGACCCCGGGCTACGGAGAACCAGGAGCCGTCCCACTGAACCTAACAGCAAGTCGTGGCGGGCGAGAACCAGGGCGGGAACCTGATGACCCAACATCTGCTCCGGACCAAGGGCATCCCAGGGGAATAGCATCACCCTTCCACCGTAGCCGCTATTCCGAAGGGGTTCACCATCCCCTGCCCTCCAGCCCGATGGTCACACACACTATACTATACTCAGTTCATCACTTGGTTACTTGATGACCTGAGAAGCTGTGGCATCACCCTGGAATTGCTTGCAGGAGAACCTAAGATTACAGTGCTTAGTTAAGGAGTTGAGAAGTGACAGCGGCATGGCTTAATTGATTAACAGTGCATTTTTAAGGAATTGAGAAGCTGTGGCAGCATGACATAATAGATGGAGAGATAATCTGAGTTTGCCAAGAGTAACTGATGAATGGGGGAGCAAAGAAGCAGGAGCGTGTAAACCAACTGACCAGTACGGAAAAGCCACGAGAGTGGGGATGCTTAGTTAACCTGTGGGGGGAACCAGCAGAGTGACACGGGGAGGCTCAGCATATGTGGGATACACTCAGGACCTCCTACTTAGGTTCCATCAAGTCATCTCCTACAGGGTGCATGACGGAAGAGGGTGTAGGGAAGGAGGAGCCCTGTCTCTCAGTCCTGAACTTTAGCGGATTATTTAAACTTCCAGTGTCATGTGACTCCCGATCATTGTCATTAATAACATCGTAGCTTGGTGGGTGGATGAAAGTGCGTGTGTTTATGTGTGTGTGTATGTGGGGGTGGGGGTGGGGGTGCGTGGAGAGGAGTAATGCCAAAGTTGATGAGATGTATTGGGAGCATCTGTTTACACTTTGGTTCTTGGTAAAAACGATCTGAGGCAATTTTATTCTCCACACAAAAGCCTAGCCATTAGCATCCAAAACCAGCCCGCCCATGGTGCTAGCCATGTCATTCACACTTGAAGCATACACTTCCTACTTCTGACCAATTAGTGAGAGCAGAAAGGGGAACTTGTTTCCTGGCCTGCGTGCAGGATCTTGGCTGCCACGGTTCCCCTGCGGCAGGTTTGGATGTTAGGTATACGTCGTATCCAGGTTGGTAGTAGTCTTATGTAGAGCTTAGATTCTGGATTTTATCGGAGGGTTTGCATAGGGATGATCCTGCCTGAGACAGGGGATTGGACTACATGACCTCTGAAGATCTCTTCCAGCCCAGATCACTGCTCTATGATGTTATGGCACTATACTCATTGTTTTGGTGTCCTATGATGCTCTTATTAATTCAGTATCTATCTATTTGCTTGGTGAAGAGCCTCTCCGTTCCCCAGCAGTTCTGTGCCTGTGCAAGGCATATACGGTAGTCTGAGCTCCATTGGACAGGCCATGTCATAAGGATGCCTGACAAGTGGCTCCCAAAATCGGTCCTATCATCCCAACTCACCAACGGTGGCCATTCTACAGGTGGTCAAAAGAAGATATTCAGGGACACCTGAAGGCCATTGGCAGCAATACCTGGGTGGCTCAAGCACCGCACATCCACAACAGTAAGTATTATGCTCAGGCCATGCTCAGCCCTAGCTCATGGACTGGACCAGCACCACTTTCTACAGAGAAGTCACATGTAAACTTGTTTGTTTATTCCTGTCTTTATGACTCATTGTAGCAGGACCTGAATTTGACCCGGGCATGTGTTGCATTTTGGGGGCACTGGTGGCAGCCATGTCCCTTGTATGTTTCCCTGGCACTGTGGAAGGATGTCAGGAAATTCCCCATTCAGTTTCTTTGAAAGCAGTATATTAAGGCTATTGTGTGTTTCTTGCACTGTGCTGTAAGTACCTGAGAACGGATAATCTTGAATTCTCCGGACAACCTCACCACCTCTTTGTGTGTGTGCATGTGCGTGTGCGTGTGCGTGTGCGTGGGGTGGGGGTGGTGAATGTGACACTGCATTCAAGTCTTACTGAGACTTGTCTTCTGGGTGAGTTGTCATTGGATAAGTTTCAGGGATGTCTGATACAGAGCTGTTTGGCCCAGCTGCATTGTACTGATGTTCCCGTGACATGCTTCTTTGGTTTGAAGGAACCATCAAGAGATTCACGCTCTCGGACTCATGGGCGCCCATCTCATGGCACAGGTCCAGCAAGGAGCTACTTCCCTTTGCAGTGCCTTGTACTTAACTGGGGCCTGTGTCTGGCTGGTAATGGAGGAACTGCTTTAAGTATGCTGCATTTGACTGGTAAGAAGCAGCTGCTGATTGCCCCTTTCTCCATTCAAGATCTGTCTGCAAGGCATCATGTCGGTTAACGGGAAAGCCCCAGGTAGCAGTGAAATGCCAGTCTGGAATCTGACTCGTCCTGACTGAACTTGCAGTGTGGAAGTGTGCATGGAGAAATTAAGGGGCACCTTATTCTTGCAAGGCAGAGAGAGCCCTATTGCCCATTGAAATGGGTCAGTTCATAGATTTCTTTGACATTAGGGCTGGAAGGGACACTGTAATATCATTGGGTCCAGCCCCCTACCCAAGGGGGAGGAAGTCAGCTAGGGTCGAAGGATCCCAGCAAGATAAACAACTAAATGTTCCTTGAAAGTGTCCAGACTAGGTGCTTGCACCACCTCTGGGGGGCATTTGTTCCAGGCCTTGGGGGCTCAGACAGTAAGAACATTTTTCCTTATGTCCAGCCTAGAACAGTCTTGCAGGAATTTGTGACCGTTAGACCTTGTCATCCTCTGCGGTGCTCTGGTGAACAGGTGTCCCCCCACATCCTGATCCACATCCCATCTGTACTTAGAAGCTGCCGCCGAGTCACCCCGAGCCTGTGCTTCTCCAGGCGGAAGAGTCCCACAGCTCACAGCCTCTCCTCATAAGACCTGTTTTCTGAGATACAGCACTGAAGGCCTCTAACCCTCCTCTTTTATCATAATGAAGTCCTAGCCAAAGCCATTTGGATGAAACATACTAATCATTGCATATTTTTCCTATCCTTTTCATCCATGATGCTTTTGTTAGACCTTCAGACCATTTCTCCATTAAGGAAGGAAATATATTTAATCAGCGTATTTGAAATCTGAAAGTGAAAGTCCAGGGCAAATCATTAAACATATTCTGGGAACCCGTTGTTTCCTTAATTATTCACCAGCTCCTTTCAGCTTATGACTTCCCCTTTGTACAGGTAATACATGTGGAACGATGATAATGAAAATGATTAAACGGTTCCCAGAAATCATCTCAATAATCTGTTTTCTTATGTACCGTAACAGCTCCGGTAGAGCAAAGTCTCTTCTGCACCTTTTTTATTATCTCTTCAATCAAAGCACAAACCTCCTAAACTACAGTCACTACCTGTTTCCCGTGCCTCTGGGATACAGGATGACAATGAAATCGGAGATAGTCATAAAGGTGAAGGATAATGCATCACTGCATTACTAAAGGGTTTTTTGTGTTTGTTTTTAGTCTGTTCTCAGAAGCATTATGGGTCGACTGGAGCAAAGTCTTGCTATTTTGACTGTCCCTGTGATCCTTCTGGGACGTAAAGCCAGTTTCCCGGCTTGACACCCTTACTCCTCTGCTTAGGGTTAGACCACTTGCCGCGTTTCACATCAGGAAGGAAATTTACCCCATGGTGAGATTGGTATGACTGTGGAGGGGGTTGCCTTCCTCTACAGTGAGGAGTGTGGCCCTCTTCCTGGGATCTCTTGTGTGTGTATTAACAGCCTCTACAGCAGCAAGATGTTGGCTGTCATAGTCCCCCTGCTTCTCCTGCGGCAGATTTAGGTCATTACGTATTGTGTTTCATAGTTTTCTAGTTGGTGGGGTGGGAAGGGACCTGAGCAGATCATCGAGTCCGACCCCCTGCCGTGGCAGGAAAGAGTGCTGGGGTCAAATGACCCCGGCAAGGTGTACATCCAGCATCCTCTTAAAGCCCCCCAGGGTAGGAGCCAGCACCACTTCTCCTGGAAGTTGGTTCCAGATCCTAGGCACCCTGACAGTGAAGTAGCACCTCCTGATGTCTAGCCTGAATCTCCCCTCTGCCAGCTTGTGACCATTATTTCCTGTCACTCCTGGCAGTGCTCGGGGGAGCAGGGACTGCCCCAATGCCTGCTGGTGCCCTTGGACTAGTTTGTAAACGGCCACTAGATCCCCCACAGCCTTCTCTTGTGGAGGCTGAACAGGTTCAGGTCCCATCGCCTCTCCTCATAGGGCCTGCCCTGCTGACCCCTGACCATGCGAGTGGCCTCCTCTGGACCCTCTCCACATTGTCCACATCCCTCCTGAAGTGCGGTGCCTAGAACTGGACACAGTACTCCAACTGTGGCCTTCTGTTGTGTCGGTGGTGGCAATGGCATTTGATAGGATGTTTTGGATAGGGATGATCCTGCCTCAGGCAAGGACTTGTACTCAATGATATGTGGAGGTCCCTTCTAACACTATTATTCCTCACATGTGTGGAATTGATAAAACTGAGTCTGAGGCTTTGCTACTCTTTGATTCTGGGTGTGGTGTAGCAGGTCTGGTACTTTGAGGGAAGAAGCAATGCCTGGGATATTTTTTAAAGCTGGAAGGGAAGCAAGGCACCTCCGAAATCCCTGTGGAGACATGGAACTGGAGTTGGGGCCTCACAGGCAGATGGATGGGAGCAGGAGTGAGTGGGAATACACCTGCTGCTCAAGCTGGAATCCAAGCAAATGCACCACACTGCCCTACAGCAGAAAGAGAACAGTGCAGCACTTGGGAGGGGTGAGGGAAAGCTGTGGTTGGCAAATCTAAAGAAAGGGGAGGGTATTTGGAGATGGAAGAAGATTTAACTTTACCTTCAGAGACCACCAGATGGGCGACTAGGAGATGAAATAAAGGGCGTTAAATTATCTAGGATCGAATAAGAAGAATGAATCAATTACTATAAACGAAGATGATATTATTTGATGAAGGAATTTAGACTGCACATGGCTGTTTAATTAACTGGGAGGTCATTCACTCTTATGGCATACACTTCCTCCTTCTGACCAATTAGTGAGAGCAGAAAGGGGAACTTGTTTCCTGGCCTGCTTGCAGGATATTGGCTGCCACAGTTCCCCTGCTCGACCTGTGGCAGGTTTGGATGTTAGGCATACATCGTATCAAGGTTGATGGTAGTCTTATATAGAGCTTACATTCTGGATTTTATAGGAGGGTTTTCATGGGGATGATCCTGCCTGAGACAGGGGATTGGACTACATGACCTCAGAAGATCTCTTCCAGCCCAGATCACTTCTCTATGATGTTATGGTACTATACTTATTGTTTTGGTGTGCTATGATGCACTTATTAATTCTGTATCTATCTATACTTTGTGAATAATTTCTCCATTCCCCAGAAGTTCTGAGCAAGGCAGATATGGTATTCTGAGGTCCATTCTTGACCCTACTTCACTTCAAGCTATCAAGTGGAAGTGTATGTGATTTTATATGCACTTATAAATCATTCTATTAATGCATACTCCATGGAGATGTAGAGTTTGCAAATCCCTTGCCATGAAGGTTTATATAAATATTTTCCAACATTGGAACTAGATAGAGTCCTGTAAGGTTCCTCAGGTGAGGTCTTCTAAAAATGGCAGCATCTCTTGCTACCTCACACATCAAAATGAGCCACTGACTGCACAGTCATTTAGTACTTGTTTATATGTACTAAAAGACTGTGCAGGAACCAATGTTACTATACAGTTATACCAATTAATATATATATTGTGCTGCTACCATACTTAGTCTAATACTACTGTACACAGTGTTATTTCATGATTTTTATCAAATGATGTTTTTGCACAATAGTATCAGGTTACTGTGCAGTCAGCATCCTGTATAGGCCTGGGCTATCATTCTTTTTTGATAGGCATGATTGGAGCTACTGCAGTGCTGTGCTATCTCCTCCACTGCTGGGTGAGCAAGGATATGTGACTTTTGTACACTACCATGAGGCAAGTCTGGGTGTTTATAGAGGTGTCTCCATGCTGCATTCTCATCTCAATTTATGTAGTGATTTCTAACATATTTTTGCAAGTCTGGTTTAATAAGTTAAATGGTGACCAGAGATTTTGGCTCATGGACAGCACTGCTATCATCTCATTCATTGTGGTAGTTACTGCATTTTGAAATGTTAGCATGAAATATCTGCTTTACTGATTGTTCCTTGTCTGCCATGTACAAGGCATTTTTTAAGTCTACACAAACCATGCAGCTGACCCATTTGTGGCTGTTTCTTGTGGTGCAGAAGTGATGCATTAAATACTAATTTTATTTTAATTTTTTTTACTGTTTCAGATTTTACTTGACTTCTAGTTTTACTACATTTAATTTAGCTTTTCACTTGATCTGCGCTGAATTAATGGCATGACCATTGTCAGTGAAAATGTCTTTTGGCAATCCAGTTTTTCTCATACTATAGGTCACTGGGACATGCTTCATTTGAAATATGTTCATAATTTCAGCAGGTTCTCTTTGTACAACGTGAGTTTTTTTCACAGGTAAATGAGAGTCTCTCATCACTTCCAGTTGTATTTGTTCTTTGGTGTTCAAAGCATTAATGTAACTGCTAAAAAGAGAGCCTGCATTTGCAGACATGCTGTATGTGTCCTGGACACTCCCTTCCTTAGTTGGAGAACTGGTGTTGTGTGTATGATCTGTGACCAATATAAACTTCATCTCATATGGGTAGTGATTAAATTGTTTCACTGCCCCACTTCCCCATCCCAACACATACACAGACCCACCACACCAAACTTTATGCTCCTTTGGCTATTTGTGGATAATTCTTCTTTGCTTCTGAAAGTGTTCAGAATGCAAATGCTATGGGTTACTCACTAACATTGGCTACAGCATGTAATATAGGAGCCGCTATGCCCTGCAAGATAGCATTACATGCTTGCTTGATAGGCAATGGCCGGTTAAAATAAACAAGTACTTTTTTGATGTGATGTGCTTCTGGCAAAGCTTTCTGACACTTGTGACCAAATCCATTTGTGTTTTGTTTACAGAAAAAAAGTAAAAAGATATATTAAAAAAGCAAACAAACAAAAACCCCTCACCCATTTTGCTACAACACTACTATAATAATCCTACAAATCAGAGAAAATGTAAGTTATTATATATCTTTTGGCTGTGGGGCTTGCATAATGACCACAGAGCCAACTGGATTTCTTTAATATTGTTTTGATATTTATGTAGACCATGTACATCAATAACATGTCCAAATATGCAATTAACACTTTGAAAAAAAATATTTTAAGCCATATGTTTACAGCCTGTAATATTTCAGGGGTTTTAATAATTTCTTTAAAATACCCAGATGTTCTTCATCATTTTTTGCAGTCACAATATCTAAGTTTGATATCTAACACATCTATACACATGTTTCAGCAGTATCATCTATTTGACTCACCAGCAGCATTTTTATCCCTAGATGATGAGAAAGCATTTGGCAGGATTGAACTAAAATATGTGGTCTTAATTTTACAACAATTTGGTTTTAGTGACAAATTAGTAAACTGGATATCCATTTTATACAGGTCTCCTTTCACAGCAGTATCCACTAATGGTGTGACCTCACATTCATTGCTCTTGGAAAGATGCATGCATCAGGGATGTCCTATTTCTCCACTTAGTTTAGCATGAGAGCCTCTGGCAGCAGCTATTGGGCAACCAGCTCACATGGATGGGATTCAGATTCTTGATCAAATAGATAAAATCAGTTTATAACCAGGCAACAGCGTACTTCCGTTGAAAATCCCAGGTAATCCATTCTCTCATGTGCTGGCTCTGCTTTAGTCATGTATCCAGTTATCACATCTCAAGATCAATTGGGAAAAATTCTCTTATAAGAATATGTCAAAGGCTAAGTAGAGACAGTCAAAAAGCCCAAGGCTGAATCAATTCAATCTTTTCAGGTTAATTTAAACTGCAAAGATTAAACTGAGAAACAACTGGACTGTTTACCTTTGATTCAGGAAATGCAGTCACATGCCTGCAGTGGCTCAGGCTAGTAGATGACAAGGCGTGGAGTAGAGCATGGCTCTCTGGCACTTCCTCTTCCTGCTGCCCTAAAGATCTCTGGGAGTTGCAGTCCAGTATCACATCAGCAGGACTCCTTGGGGTTACTCATCACTTCCTTTTCCAGGTGCCTCAGGGATTTGTACAGTAGCAGCCAGCAGTAACTTTCAGTAAGTTTAGCAGGGCAGTACAGCTCTGTACTTGGGCAAAGGGGTTTTTTTAATGCCCCCCACCCAGCCACCCCGGCCCCAGCCCCCAACCAAGGCTTTCCTGGGGGAAGGGGGGGGGGGGGCGAGGCCGTACCTGCCACTCTCTTCCCCAACAACCCTTCTCTGCTGGAACAGACAGCACAGCCAAGCCCAGGGCTGGAAAGCATGCTAGGATGCTGGGAAACTCTGATTTAACTTAAACCAGGAAGGGGTCTGGGATAGAAGTTTCATAAACTGGTTTGACCTAAATCAGTTAAGTCTGATACTGCATTCAACCAGGTTTATCTTAAACCAGTTTCAACCATTTTGAAACCGGTTGATGTGCACTGAATTTCTGTTCT
The DNA here is from genome assembly GCA_038503035.1 of Crocodylus rhombifer. Lineage (NCBI taxonomy): Eukaryota > Metazoa > Chordata > Crocodylia > Crocodylidae > Crocodylus > Crocodylus rhombifer. The sequence goes on along the minus strand of JAVSML010017303.1, from coordinate 17,522 downwards.
GTTACAGGTTTAAACCAGTTTCGATTATTTAAACTGGTTTATGTGTAACTTCTGTCCCGAGCCAAAGAAACCAGATCCAGTCAAATGTTTTCATTCTCATCTAATGAACTATTAGGCATACAGATATGCACTAATCTGTACCATATGGAGCAAATAAATATTGATAAATTTTTAACTAAGGTTAAAAAGATATGGAAAGATGGGAAACACTTTTATTAATAGGAAGAATAGAAATGATCAAAATGAATATGTCCCGGAATTAAATATATACTCAGTTTATTGCCCTTGAAAGTACCTGCAGCTATTTTGAAGCATCTAAATACAACGATAGTCAACTTCATGTGGTAAGCTAAAAGAACAAGAACGGTTTCCAAAGCCACTAAAATGGCACGGTGCCATGTTGGATCGGGTGTCCCAGACTTCTATGTATATTATCTGGCTCTTCATGTGAGGGTGCTTAAAGATTGGATGTATGAAACTATTTCAGGGGACAAACCTATATGGTTGAGCATGGAAGAAAAATTAATTTCCAAGTTTCATTCGTTATACTCATTTCCATTTTATAAGAGTTCACCCAGCCTTCTGAAATTAAACATTGTATTTCCCTTCATGTGTGTATTGAAGAAAATTAAAGCCTCAGAATTAACATGGTACTATCACCTGATTTATGCATATTGGGGATTATAGCTTCATTACCATTGTCTGTGCCCATAACAAAAGCCTAGCTATAATATTTTTGGTGGGTAAATGGGTAATTTTAAGGAATTGGAAAACTCCCAGTGTACCTTCATTCCAGAATGGTTAAAAGACCTTATGTACGTTGCATTAATGGAAAGGATTACGTATGCAGACAGACTAGGCTCAACAGGAAGAAATACGGTGTAATATGAATCTTCTGTTAAATGTATAAATTGATTTGTTTACAGTTTGGTATCCTTTAAATAAATATGTATATTTGCTAGTTGATTGTATATAATGTCAAGCTCTCCCCTTTCCCTAGTCTTTACTACATTTATAGTATGAATGTTTAATTATCTATTTTTAATGCTTTGGTTTTGCTTTTAAGTGTATTTGACTTAGTTAATATTTTATTGTTTTTCTTGGTTTTGTCATTTTTATAATATGAAAATTAATAAAATTTTAAAAGTGTTAATCTTTTTCCTTACCATTCACGGCCTTGGTTCAGACAAACCACAATGCACTGAAAATCATACAAGGTAAATGAGAGGTCCTTCCTCACTTTAGATCCTATAGGAATGAATTACCTGAACCATCTCAAGCTAAGCAAACATTTCTATTGGCCTCAGGCCGCAGCCAAAATTTGAGTTGGAACTGAGCTCACAATGCTCTAAAGCAGAGGATGAGCTTTAAACTCAGGGCTGAGACAGGTGGTGCAGAACAATTAGGCCATCCAGGGGCAGGGTTGAGAGTCAGGGAAGGAGCGGCAGGGAAATCCCCTCTGCACTTTCCCACTTCCTGGGCTTTCCAGTGGCTTGTGCGTGTGGGTGCTGTTTGGGCAGCTCTGCCCCATCCAGTGCACTTGTTTTAGCCCTCTGAGCTTCACTCCCAGCCTGTTTTTGCATTTTTTGTCTCCCATAATTAGTTCTTTTTTCTAGTAGCCTCCCTATTCAGTGGAGTCTAACATGTTATTTAGTGGGCTATGCCCACAGCCATTGAAGAGAACAAATAGGCCAGTGGCTTGTGTGCCTACTAGAACAAAGGAAAGGCATCAGGAGCTCCTCTTACATAAAGGACAAGGTGCACTTGTGGGCAAATCCCATGACTAAGAAATGCCTTTAGCACTTACACCCTGTTATACCCCCTCCTACTCCTTGGATACAGCAATGCTGGAGCTCCCTGCATCCACAAGCCTGCACAGCATCAGTTTGGCAACCTACACCACTTGAGCCAGATCTAGCCCACAGAACCATTTGCTCTGGCCTGCAGATCTGGGGTTCAGTAGGGTGGACTTCAGGAGCCATTGCTTTCCCTGTCCTGTCATGGTGAAGGACAGCAGTGGTGAGAGCTTTCTCCATGCTTTTGCCAAGAGAATTGGCACTGGGAACTGGGTCCTAGCACCTGCATGCCCACCCCTGCCCTTATACCAGACCCCGTAGCTGCTGTAAGGGAATTGCTGCCAGCCCCAGGTTGTCACCTCGGTGGGTTGTGAAAGAAATGTTAGGTGACACTTTCCATAGCAAGGACCATACTGGGTGATCCCTGGCCCAACAGTCACTCATTCCACAGCCAATCAGTAAAGAGACAAGACACCCAAAGGGGTTGTTGTATAGGAGAAAAGGATTAGGCAAGCAAAACTGGACATAGGTTTGGAGACAGCAAAACAAAACAAGTGAACATTCCTGCCCTTACCTGTTCCTACAGCCCATGTCCCCTGGGAGACCTGCCAGTGGTCTGAGAGATCAGCCTTCCTGTTGATTCTACCCATCCTGGCAACCGGGTCTTGGACCCTGTTAGACTCTAACTCTGTGTAGCACCCAAGAACTGGGGAGAAGATGATCCAGTTGCTCAGGAAGCAAACACCAGTGCACATTGCTCGCAACAGCTTTGTTCAAAGTGGAGATGGCTTCGGGCAGCTCCAACAATAATGTTCGGAGAGCTGAAGTGAACATTAGTTTTTTTCTATATTTATACACTTTGCTTTTTATTCAGTAACATTTACTCCACCTTTCTCCCTCCTTTGTTCCACCCATATTCCATCTTAGCTCAAGCTCCGTCTCTGTTTACTGTTTGTTTCATTAGCATGGAATTTTACCTATGCATTTAACTTATTTACACGTCTTTTTGCTATGAGTGCATTTTTAAGACCTTGACTCCACTTCTTTAGGTCACTGGGTGGACTTCAACTAAAACCTGGAAGCTTCTGGAGCCTCTTTAACAATCACCATTTACCTTTTTGCATAAGTTTATCTTGGATTCTGTTACCAGTTACATGTTGTCTTTCACTTTCCAGTCTGTTTTTCAGTCTCAGGATGTATCATCTCCACATGCCTAAAACTTCACCTCATTCACAGCACACAGGCTTACACAGACTCACTTGAAAATGGTTGACACAGTTAAGACAGTTACTTAACATGGATGGCTTAGCATAAGTATTCATAAGCAAAATCTGCTTTACCCCTTAACGATACATAAGGTGCTATCTACCTTACAACACTATTATATTGTTAAGAATATGTTTGCCTAAGGGTTTTGCAATGTTACTTTTAACACAGCATTCTGCCTTGTGGTCAGCAGCATTGCTGGCCACAGGCTAAAGCCTTTTATTCAGCTGCAACTTTAATGTTCCCCAAGATCCAAATACATCACTCTAACAGACCCTTCTGCACCTTGGGAAAAATTGGAAAGACCAAGCATATTGCAGAGCTAGCTTCCTGAATTACTTCCAAACACCTCTGCCCATACTCCCCACAAGATTCACCAGAATCTTCCAAACATTTCTGTAATTCCTTGGGAGGAATAGAGTTTCAAGAGCAAATTGGATGCTTATCTTGCTGGAATCCTATGACCACAGCTGACTCCCTGCCCTTTGGGCGGAGGGCTGGACTCGATGATCTTCCAGGGTCCCTTCCAGCCCCAATGTCTATGAAACCTACAACTTATTTTCCCCCATTATGGCAGACAAGGCCTGGGGTTGGGCTCAGTACCACACTTGACTATCTTCCAGTTACATCATGGAATTACCACGTACGTTCCTATTGAATACTGCAATAAACAGAAATATGGAAATGACAAGAGGGAGCCCAGCTCCATGTTATCAATAAATGGAAACTGAATGCCATGGGAGTAAATGTAATTTGGGATGGCCTAGTTCCTGGGCCCCAGCCTGTGCTTTGTGGCAGCAGTGGGGGTGGGTATGCTTCTCAGCAGCTTTTCTGGGTTCCCCAGTTTAGACTTGCCCTGCATTAACCCTCACTGAGATGCCATGCTTGCCACAACTGTGCTCCACACCCCTTTACATTGTCTGTGGGGATAGGTAGAATTCTTTACTGTATGTTCCCCCTCAGGCCTATCTCTGAGCATAATGAACTTTGGTTTCCTATAGAACCAGGAGCACCATGTTAACCAGCCACTGTGCTCTGACCATGGTGTCGATATTTGAGTGTTTAGGTCAGGGAAACTGTCCAAACAAAATTCTAAAGAGCTGCTGGCAACACATGAGTTAAGTCTGATCATGCGCAGACAGCACTAGCTCATAATTTTCCACAGCGTGCCCAGCATGTGCCCCTGGGGTGACCTGTTGCCTTGTCAATCACTGGTGAGCTACTTTTCAGTCCTGCGCATGCCCAGTTACAACACAGAGCTCTAACTCACACATGCTCAGTTCAAAAAATCATGACGTAATTATACTAGAAAATTCTAACAGTCAAGCAGCCTGACTGGCCAAGGGGCTGCTATATTAGTGAGTGAACCCCCACCTTGGTGTGGGTTGTGTGGGCGTCATTGGTGAGAGAGTGAGAGACCGTGCGCTACCTGTAAACAGAGGCTGCTATTAGCAGGGACTGTGAGACAGGGAGAGATTGGGTCTCAGGTCCCGGGTCCTCTCCTTTTAACTCCACACTTCATATTAGTTTTTCGATTCTGTTTCTCCGTATTGATCTTCTGGCTTCCGACTGATTTTGCACTGGCTACTGACTACGATTTGGATCATCCCTATTTATCTTGACTATGGTTTCATCTTCTCCTATTTGGTGTCACGCCCCATAATGCCGGTGTACCCTTGACCTGCGAGCCTGGGTCGGCATGACTGGCTTGGCACGAGGAGGGGGATTTATGACCGGGCAGGTGGGTGATAACAGTGAGCAGGAGTCAGTATGATTTAAGCACAGCGTGATGGTTTCATAAAAGATTTATTTTACTTACGCTTCTGATGGCTTGCAGCATAGGCAGAGGAGCTGATTGATTTAGTTACAGCATGCAGATATCATGTTACCCAGCATTTACAGGGTGGGTAAGACAGTTGCTTCCGAGCGATTCATATAAGCCGTTGCAGTCTGCAGAATACTAAGAGCTCTTGATAAGAAAGATAAAGTCAAAGATAAAGAGATAGACAGACTGGTAAGACGAGAAGGGGTATGCCAAAAAAAAAATACATAGGCGGAAGAGATAACATTCATTGTGCACAATCTGTTCTTCTTGAGCGTTCTCTGCTCTCTTTCTCTGTTCTCTGTTCTCTTTGTTCTCTGGGCGGAAGTTCTTTCAAAGTTATACTTCCGCAGGTGACCAATTACTATACACCAATTATAAATAATTTATAAGTTGGCACTTGTGCTTTCTTTGTTTGCTCAGGTTTCATAAAAAATGGGGGTTATTTTTACTTGGGTGGTACTGGTTCTGTTTGGTCACAGGATGGCGTGCATAGCATATTTAATTAATTTTGCAACTTTACTAAAGTCAGCTAATCTCGTTACTATAGGTACTTTATCTTTTGTGCCGGGCTGCCAAGGTCAGTTTTTCTCTTTCATATGAGAACTCAAGTAATTTGAAATGAGGCACAGACAGGGGTGTGTATATGCAACACTGTTAATACAGAGGGATAAATTACAACCACAGAGTTTCCTGTGTTAGCCTCTGACCTTTTGTCTCTGAACTTTTGCCGTCGGCATCTGAAATCAAAGACTTTGATCTTTGACACCTGGCACTCGACTTCGGCACCATTCATCGACCATCCATTATCCATTTGGACTGGAGTCACAACGTTTGTCCTGTCCATAGAGTTACAGTTTTGTTTGTTCATTTACTCCATTTAATGAGCTGTTGACCAGCCCTGGGACTATCAAGTTGGGCAGCCGCACCTAGCTCCGACTAGAAAGCAAGGGCTCACTTGAGAACCCGTGGGCCAACAGACCCTTCCGTTGTTTGTTATTCACATTTGTTCAGCTGTAACCGAAGAAAGCATCACTACCTATGCCTCATAAGCGTAAATCAAATAAATCATCTTTGTTTTGAAACCATACGAATCCGTGCCACTCAGAACTCCTTGCCGCTTATCCCGCCTGTTTCATGTTCAATCTGCCACCCTGGCCAACTGTGACACTGAGGCCTGGTTCATCCCCCCGGGACAGAAATAAAGATGCACTTTATCATCACCATGCAACCTCTTGTAAGCCTTTCTACTAGTGCATTCACAACCACTGGAGAGCTTGTTGTTGTTTTCATCTGAGCTGGATGTGGTTGAACTGCCTGAGCCCCAGCCAGCAGAAGCAGCATGTGTTTTTCTTTCAGACTGTTTCCCAGAAATCACAATCCCTTTCACTTCCATAGATTTCATAGACACTAGGACTGGAAAGGACCTCAAAAGTCCAGCCACTCTACCTAAAGGGAAGGAAGTCAGCTAGGGTCATAGGATCCCAGCAAGATAAGCATCCAATATACTCTTGAAGGTGTTCAATGTAGGTGCTTGAACCACCTCCAATGGCAAGCTATGCCAGACTTTGGGGCCTTGAACGGTAACAAAATTCTTCCTTATGTCCAGCCTGAAACGGTCTTGCAGGAGTTTGTGACCATTCGACCTCGTCATCCCTTGGGGCGCTCTGGTGAACAAACGTTCTCCCAGATCCTGGTGGTCACCCCTGATAAACTTATAGGTGGCCATCAGATCACCCCTGAGCCTGCGCTTTCCCAGGCTAAAGAGTCCCATGGCTCTCAGCCTGTCATCGTAAGATCTGTTTTCCTGACCTCTGATCATGCACGTGGCTCTTCTCTGGACTCTCTCAAGCTTCTCTGCATCCTTTTTGAATTGTGGGGTCCAAAACTAGATGCAGTACTCCAGCTGCAGCCTCACCAGGCCGAGTACAAGGGGAGAATGACATCCCGGGATTTGCTCGAGAAGCATCTATGGATGCAAGCTAGTGTTTTGATTGCTTTATTAGCTGCAGCATCGCATTGCAGGCTCATGTTCATCTTGTGGTCAATGATGACCCCCAAGTCTCTTTCTTCTGTAGTGTTATCCAGCATAGCGCTGCTGAGCCTATAAGGGTGCTGCAGGTTTTTTCTTCCCAAGGTGGAGAACCTTGCATTTTTTGGTGTTAAACACTGTCAGGTTCTCGTCCACCCATTTCATAAGCCTGTCCAGTTCAGCCTGGATCACCCTCCTGTCTTCAGGTGGGGATGCTTGGCCAGTCCACTTCTGACTCCAGTGTTTACATCATTAATGAAGATGTTGAACAATATGGGTCCAAGGACAGAGCCTTGGGGTACCCCACTGGTCACAGGGCACAATGACTATTGGCTTCCATCAATTACTACCCTCTGGGTTTGACTACAGAGCTAATTTTTCCTCCACAGGATTGTGGTGGACCCAAGGCCACAATTGGCCAGTTGTGCCAAGAGGTGATCATGGGATACCAGATAAAAGCCTTTTTTGAAATCAAGATATATGACATCAATATCTTTTCCTTTGTTCAGTTGATAGGTCACCTGGTCATAAATGGAAATGAGATTGGTCAAGCAAGAGCTACCCGTAACAAGCCCATGCTGCCTATCCCTCAGGAAGGGCCCTTCATTTAAGGAGCAGGTTTCAAGACTCACTGTGTTACCAAAAACTTGTGCTCATTTGGCCTTTAGAAAGACAAGACTACCAGTTGTTGATGGTCAGAGTCTCTACTGTCAGATTAAACATGGAAATGAGGTCCAGGTCCAGGCTTTTCATTGTCACCGCTTTGGTAGAGAAGTGGCAAGAGAAAAATCTATAGCCCAAGTTTTTTATTGTCACATCCTAAAAGGACAGGAGGGAGCTCTCAGAAAAATCTTGAATCTGGCCTAGATGACCACCCTGAGCAGGATCACTTAAGGGGGTAACCTGTCATCCACCCTTAATTGTAGAGTACCCAGAGGAGGAAAAGCTAAGAAAGATTCATAAGTGGGGAGAGGGAGCAAAGGCAGCTCCAGGGCACTGGCATATTGTGACTGAGACAAGTGAGCAAGAGCCTCCTGCCTCTTGTTTGTTGATTCCACAAACACACACGTAAACACACACACACTCGGTGTGATGGAAGCCCACAGTCAGCTGCTTTTGCTTTGTGTGGTGTATTGTGGGAGTGATGCACATCAAAATATAATCTCGTGTGTGGATCTGTGCTCCTTGCTCGTTGTCTGCGACACGTGTTTCCGTAGTTGCCATCCCCATGATGATAGTGCCCGGTGCTTGTGTGTACTGTCTGCTGTTGGTGAGTACCAAAGTTGTCTTGTAAAAGTGGTAGAAATGGGTCAGGGGGGCAGTACAGTGGAGGTCTTGGAATGTTTCCTTATTTGTTACATTGTAAAGTGGGTTCCCTTTACGTAAATTGGAGTTATGCACTGTTTTTCAGGATCACATGTACAGCATAAAGCGAGGGAAACCTGTATTTAGTTGGTCTAATGGAAAGATATCACATCTACTCCAAGAACCTTGTGTGTCTAAGTTAAATGATAGGATGGGGGAGTGTTAAACTGGTGACAGAAGATTGTAGCTGGTAAAATGCAGACAGGTTACCTGGGGTTATCGGATGGCAGGCAAGTTATAATGGGCCATAAGTCCAATGTCTATATTTAGTCCATAATTTTTTATATCCAGTAGATTTATGAAGTGAAGTTTGTAGGCTTATGTAGAGAAGACGTTTTGTAAATTCCCTTTGAGGATTAGAACTGAGGGGCTGGAGAGAGAGTGGTTTTCTTGTGAGAAATGCCCACTTGCAGGTCATTGGGTATGTTTGTCTTTGATAGATGTTTGGTGTGCATTAATTCTGGTATGCAATTGTTTGTTTTCTCCTACATATTTTCTGTCTGGGCATTTGGTGCACTGGGTGAGATATATGACATTTCTGGAGGTGCAGGTAAGATCCAGGAATGGTGTTGTTGGGTGTACTTATTGTGGGAGTGCTGGAGCTGTGTTGGCAGGTTTTACATTTCTTGTCCTGGCATGGTCTGGATGCATTTGGTGTGTTTTGGGCCATAGGAAGTTTGCTTTAGTGATGAGGTTAGTGAGATTTGGTGCTCATTTAAAGGCTAGGATGAGTGGTTCAGGGAGGAGCTCTTTAAGAATTCAGTCTTCTTCTAGTATGGGTGCAATTGTTTGAGGACTTTCTGTATAGGTTCCAGGGGAGGATGGTATGTCATAACTAATGGTATGCAATTCTTGGGGATTTTCTTTTCATACTGCAGCAATTCTTCACATGTTATCTGGGTGGCTCTTTCAGAAGTGTGATCTATCTCTCTGGAGGAGTGTTCTTGATGTGTAAAAGTCCTTTTGAGCTTTGCGAGGTGACGATCGTGGGAGTTCTTCTCTATGCAAACTTGGTGTATCAGAGGGCTGGTTGTATAGTACAGCTTTCTTGGTGTGTTTAGAGAGACACTGGCTCTGTGTAGACATGTTTGTTGGTCCGTGGGTTTCTTGTATATAGCATGGGCGACTGGTGCTGCCTTAGTTGGGTGGGAGCACATGTTCCCCCTGAGACCAGTCCCACCTACTGGGGGGGTACATGTCTCCCATGGCCAATCCTGCGATGGGGGGAAGAAGCCCCCCATGGCTGATCCCATGACAGCTAATTGATGTGGCCGATCGCTGCAGTCACTTCTAGGAGTAGCTGTGGCTGCTTCTGGGAGTGGCTGCAGCGATCAGCCAGTGCTGGCGGGGGGTGGCACTGGTGCTTCCGCTGTCCTAGCCTGCCCATTTGCCTAAGTGGTGAGTGCGGCTGGTCAGGGGGTGTACTGGCATTCTCAGGGAGTGCATGCGCACCCCCGTGCACTCCCTACACATTGTCAGTGGTTTATAGTGTTTTGTATTTTACCCTTCTGAAGACTGATGATAGTGTCTAAAACATGCTGGAGTATTCAAGAGAGTCTGATGGAGGGTTGAAGGTTCTTGAATTTGTCATGGAAATCAATCAGAGACTGCAAGTTTTCAGTCCAGCTGATGAAATTGTCATCTGTCTATCTTGGGTAAAGCATGGATTTGATGGTCTAGTTTTTGAGTTTCTTCCAGTTGGACCATACAAAATTTGGCATATGGTGGGGCCATTTTGGTGTCCATAGCTGTGCCCATGGTCTAGAGGAAGTGGTGGTTATTGAACGTGAAGTTGTTATGAGTGATGATAATGTGTATAAGTTCAGTGATGTCTTCAGGTCTGTACTCTTTCCATTAGCTGCAACTTCAACTGTGCTTTGGCCTTTCTGACTTCATCCCTGTATGGCCAATCAATACTCTTATACCCCTCCCTATTTGTTTGTCCAGGTTTTCACTTCTTATAAGCTTCCTTTTTTTGTTCTATCTTCCTGAAGAGTTTCCTGCTAAGCCAAGCTGGTCCTCTGCCATACTTGCTAGTCTTCCTGCACATCAGAAAGGTTTGATCCTGCACTCTCAGTAAGCCTTCTTTAAAGTACAGTCAGCTCCCCTGGACTGCTCTCCTGCCCAGACTGGCTTCCCAGGGGTTCCTGCCCATGAGTTCCCTGAGCAAGTCAAAGTCTGCTTTTGTGAAGTCCAGGGTTCTTACTGTGCTGCTCTCCATCCTTCCTTTCCTCAGGATCTTGAACTGTATGTAGTGGTTGCTGCTACCCAAGTTGCCATTTACTTGTACATTCCCCACCAATTCTCCCCTGTTTGTGAGCAGCAGGTCAAGTGCATTAACATCCACTGGAGCCCTTGTTGTTTTGCTCCACCTGAGCAGGATGTGGTAGAAGTAGCTGAGTCCCAGCCAGCAGAAGCAGCATGTGGTTTCTTTTTAGACTGTTTCCTAGAAATCACAGTCTCTTTCCTCTATTGGGGCCTTTCAGTTAAGGTGCAGGTCTTAAGACTCACTTTGTTACCAAAAACTTTGGCCCATTTGGCCTTTAGTGAGACAAGACTACAGGCTGTTGATGGTCAGGACCTATCCTGACAGATTAAATATGGAAGTGAGGTCCAGTTCCTTTAGTTGTCACCACACAGATAGAAAAGTGGCAAGAAACAAATCTATCGCCTCCGCTTTTTATTGTCACATCCCAAAAGCAGAGGAACAAACACATTTCACTGCCTGTGTAGCTATATATACCACAACAAAATACAGCATTAAAATAGCTTTTCCCAGGACCAGCAGGGGAGAAGAGGAGGAGGTGTTGTGCTTGATATAAAAGATCTTTGTTATAGCTCTGAGCTCTACTATGAAACTAGAGACTGGCCTGTTGAAAGTCTCTGAATTCAGGTCAGAGGGGACAGCCACAAGGGTGATGCTGTGGTGTAGACCACCAGACCAGGAGGAAGTGGAACATGAGGCTTTCTTCAAAGAGTTAGCGCAAGTTTCCCCAATTACCAGCCATGGTTCTCATGGTGGGCTTTCAATCCTCCTATAGCTTGGGCTCAGCTGGGTAAGTGCTCCCTCCTCCAATGGAAGGGAAGTGTTGCCTAGGCAGGAGTGCTGTGAAAGGAACCTGAAATTGAAGCCCAGTTTCCCTCTGTTCCCTATAGACACAGGCCAGGACAATATGGACTTAACTATATACAGATTTATTAATAAAAACAGATGGAGAGAGGTATATTAATAGACATATTTACAAATATGCAACTTTGACATAAATCTATACTCTGGGAACAGAATCAGGGGGGAACTATAAACTACCATTAGAGGTTCCACTCAGGAAAAGGTAAATAGTAAACCAGTACAGATAAGCACAAATCAAGAACAGGTAAGTAGTAAATCAGTACAGGTAAGCATAAATCAATAATGGATAAGCAGCAGGTGGGTGGTAGGAAGGGGGCCCAGCAAGGATTTCAGTGGGATCATATAACAATTATCATTACACAGGAATAACAAAATATAAGGTACTATCTTACAAAATATGAAACGCATAGCATCAGAAATAAAACTTAAGTCTTTAAGGGTGCCCAAGGCCCTGAGGGGTCCCAAGGCCTTGCCAGCACTCCAGGGACCAGTGGAGTAAACCCAAAATGTCCCTTGGGCCATTCACAACCCCAAGAGAGAGCCTCTAAACTCAGGGGCCCTCTCCCTTTGGCTTTCCTTCTAGGAGCCCTGTGGCAGGGCAGTGTGTGTGCTGCCACTTTAAGGGCCTGGAGCCGGCAGCTGCCAGATGCCTGATGAGGGCAGCCATTTTGGGATCTGGGGCTGCCCATATAAACAGGGCAGTTCTGTTGCTGGTGGCCAGGCAATAATATTTCTTGGTTTGAGGGCTGCTAGTATCATCTGGAGGTAAGGGAGGAGCTGTAGGGGATGGATAGGAGGCTCCTGGTCCTGGGCAAGACTTAAAACTGCACCCTGCCAGGAGTGGGTGGCCTGATGGGGCCCGAGTGGCACAGGAGCCCCCAGGAAATGCCAGGCCAGTTACCACCCTGGTGAAAGGCGGTTTGGGAGACCTTAACCCCTAGTCCTGTTACCAGATTTGCCCACTACTTTGGGGTGTGCTCATTTATTAGGGCTAGGGTTGTGGAAATTCTATTAATGTGCTGCTTGTGTTACTTGTGTTTCTATACAGAACTGTATCTCTCCCTTCTGCAAGCCCTCACCCCCAGTGGAGCTATCTTGAAGGACTCAGTTCAGTGGGACTGGGTTCCTCCAGTCCCCAAATCAGTCATACACACAAACACACACAGATTAATGTGACACGCCTGACCTGGCCGGGTTGATCAGCATGGACAGGCTGACACCCTCATATGCCAGGAATCAGTTCATGAGAGCAACAATAACCACAGTCAGACATAAGCACAGAGTTAAATAAAATACCTCTGAATCCGGCTGGGTGTCCAGATGACACCCTCATGGACCAGCATTCAGTTCATCAGGGCACGTCTGAGCCAAACTGGGTTAATCAGCCTGTACAAGCTGATCCCCTTATGTGTTTCAAACTCAGCACGTCCCAATCTTTTAGCCTCTTGGTGAGCAGACCCCACAGTATTTTTGGGCTACACAGGGATCTTTAGCTGAGGTAAAAGGAATGTTGCTGCAGAGCAAGTGGGAAAAGAGGAGTAAAGAAGAAAAAATATACCCAGTTACCACCAGCTTGACTATAAAAGTTATTTATTGCTAAGTAGATGAAATACATAATGACACTAGTAGTAACAGGCATGCAAAGGAAAAACAAACACAAACAGTTACAGTATTACCCTAGTTTCACTAAGTATTTGGGGAAACTTAGCTCAAGCTTAACTAATACAGTTTAAGTTCAGCAATCTATGCTTAGAGAGAGAAGAGAAAAGAGAGAGAGAGCTGGGATCTCACCAGTCCAAGGCACTCGGGTTGCAAAGCCGACAGGTCAACGTTCTCAGCGCAGTCCTTGAAGGGAGACGATCTGCCTCCTGCCGCCTCTCCAGAAGAAAGCGGGTGGTATCAACACACACGCTGCTGCTTCTTTTACAGATTTTTATACCCTCAGTTCAGCTTCTTTCAAGCATTCTCAATAGTGTAAATCAACTTGTCTTTTCTATTGACAAGGGGTTATCTGGTTGGGACATCTCAGGAAACTGACTGATACTCAGGAAACACCTACTTGGAGCCAGCTTCACATTCCTATGGATAGCAGATATACTGATGGGACATTGCCTGGTGTCTTCAGAAACAATAGATAGCTTGCAGCATCAGGGTTTTGGATTTTCACTTGCTGTGAACAAGCCTCAGCTTAGCATGATTTTTCCAGATCCTACTATAGTCTTTTAACAGACTTAAGGCAATTATTGGAGTGTTCATAACCTGTTGTGGAGAGGACTTCCACCAGTCATCTTGGGAAAAGTATGACAACACTCGTGGACAGGGCTCCAATGGGCTGGACGCTGTGATGAACCCTGTAACATTGTTCAAATGTTGCCCATACCCCCTCTGACTCAGTCTATTGCCTCAGCACTCCCTAACCCGGCAACCAAGTTTTAGCCAATTAAGTTTACACAGGCCTCCCATAGTGGGACCAGGGAATGTATGGCCCGAGAAGCCTAGTAAACTTACTTCTGCTTAGAGGTGTGTGTGTGTGAGGGGGTGGGGAGGGAGGAAAAGTCCTTTGTAAATCCAGATTAGAACTGGTCTGATAAATGCTGAGCTGGGTGTGTGGGTTGATTAGCATTTGGAGCAGATATTCCCCATCATGCAGTGCTCCCCTGCTTCGCTGATCCCAGAATTCACTGCAGTCTCTGCTTCAGGCTTTCTGTTCTCCATCTCTCATGTAAATGAATGGTCATCTGGTCCCATCTCAGATGCAAATGAGACCTAGGGCAGTTATTTCAATTTTGTCGACCTTATCTGGAGGGTTTTAGGTGCGTCTCTCACTGCATTTTAATCAGTTTCTGTTTAGGTAGAGGACGGGGGGATTCTTTGTGAGTCAGACAGTCTGCATCCTGTGTCAGGGCTCCCCAAGAACATGGAGCTGACAGGTAACAGCCCCCACAACCAGGTGGTTTACCCCTTTTTTGGAGGGCCCAGAGGCTCGACCCTTGTAGAATGGGAAAAGGGCCCTAGACTCAGGCCTGTCTGAGTTTCTCCTGACTGGCCCATACTGGGACCAGGACCAGAGGGGTTGAAGGGCCAGGGGCCCATCCCGAGGGATGCCCAAGAGCTGAGGGCCTGGGGTCATGACTGGCCTGGAGGTGGGCCAGGGTTAGATGAGCTGAAGGTCTCAGTGGGGGATTACACCTGAAGGGGAACCAGCTCGGGGCGCTATGATGCCCGGTATGATGGAGGAAGAGGCCACCTGAGGAGCAGAATCCAGGTAGGGTTCAGTAGTAGGATTCTGGGGCCCAGTGTGGGAGCCGGTGATGATGAGAACTGTAGATGCCATCTATGAGGCTTGGGCTGCAGTGTAGGGGAGGAAAGGAGCTGCAAATAGCGCCCCCTGGCATCGGGACAGAAAATGGGCAGCCTCCCACTTAATTACACTTTAAATAATCAATTAACATCAAGGTGTGGTAGGTGAGAAGGTGGGCAATTACCCCAGGAACAGGTGGGTGGGCCATACAGAGATTGGCCCTGAGCAGGCTCCCTGTTACAAGCTCCTTACCAGCTGGGGAAATTACCCCTCTCCTGTCAGAATCCTTTCCCCCAGCAACTCATGACTCAGGGCCTGGATGGGTGGTTCTCATCCCCCTTAGCTAAGTTGCTCCTCACATGCAAGGCTTTCAGGGCCACTGGCTGCTGGTGACCCTGTGCACCAAGGGCTCTGCCTTCTGCTAGGGGTTGGAGGCCCGGGCCACCTTGTGCAGCACCAGGGCTCAGTCCACTCCCAGACCCTCCATGCAGAATTGTCTGCACTGAGCTGATGTGGAAATCATGACAGGATCACTGCTTAGCTAACAGAGCACTTTATTTTACATGGCCACGAGAGAAGAAGCAGCAAGAACAGCTAATTCTCCACAGCTGCAGGATACAGACTCTGTTATATACTTGTGAGAAAAAGATACACAGAAGCCTCCCCCTGAATACATTCTTGGCAGTTTGACAATAAATCACTCTGGAGTCCCGCTAGACTAAATGTGTTTTCTCCAGCTGTCTCCTGATAAGTTTATCTCAAGGCCCCTTTGTTTTTCAGCCTTTACTTATGCTCCTTATTATGGCTTAACTTTATTTTTCCTTGCCCCAGTACTTTTCCTTATCAGAGCCACTGGCCCTGTGCCAGTGACTATAGACCCAAGTCGCCTCAAGTGGCTCTCAGGGGTCCTGGTCCCTTCTGGATCATTCCATGCCATGGCATTGGCACTGCGTTCTGGCCACTTGCCAGGGATTGAGGACCCCAGCATCTGGCTCCATGCATCACTTGTGCACTGACTAGCTGAAACCCAAGCGTTCATGTGCAGCTCCCAGAGACTTGCCTTATGCACTGATCTGGGCACCAATGCCATGCTTCTCAGTGGGAGGACTGTGGGTTGTGGCAGCTCACCACTCCCATCCAGTGAGGAGGGTCTTTGGGTACTTTGAGGCAACAATTCCACCCTGCTGGCCAGCTTCTATCAGCTCTTCTTTTGCCCGGTCCTCTTTTTCATCCCTCAATGAAGCAGTTTGTGTGCCAGGCATCCTGATCTTTTATTCCCTTCAGAGGCTCCACCCTAGAATTTAAACAGACCAGTCAGGTTGAAGTGGTATGCAGTCTTCAACCAGGTCTGGAGTTCTTCACATCGCCCCAGGTAGAGGTGGGGCAAGCGCCTCCCCAACAGCTACCTGATTGGTGGAAATGTTCCACCAGTCGAAATGAAGATTCGCTGAGCCTGGCATGCTGAGGTGTTATCAGTAAGCCCACCACACCCCTGACATCTTCTGGAAAGGCAATAGAGCAGTGCGCAGCCATCCAGGGAGGTTTTGGACAGTGCTGGGGACAACTTCCTGGAGCAAGTGTTAGAGAATTCAACTGGGGGCTGTGCTCTACTTGACCTGCTGTTCACAAACAGGGAAACATTGATGGGAGATGTAGAAGTGAATAACAACTTGGCCAGCAGTGACCATTAGATTTATAGCACTTTCAGCATAAAAATCAGCTTTTAGATTAGGAAGGAAAGGCTAGATTGTAGGAGAACCAGAATGATTTAGCAGCCATGTTAGCTTTTTCCTTGGCCTGAGGTGGCTTGCTGATTTTCAGTGTAGTCTGTATACATCTTTCCAAATTACAGTACTGAAACCTCAGCTATACAGAAGCAGAAGCCATTCACAGACATCCCTTGAAGCTACAAATAAGTAGAAGATGACACCAAAGTTGGTCAGATCTAGTAACAGTGTAAGACATTTCTTCTCTGAAGTGACCTAGAAGAAGAAGGGTAGGCAGCAATTTACTTTCTTTAGACTCATTTACAGCAGTTACAGGAAAAGAAGCTGAAGCAAGTGTTGGGACCAAAAATGCTGCTGCAAATTTACAGAGAGAAAACAAATGTGCTGGATGACCTTTTGCATCCAGAACTTGTATGGGCTGACTCCAACATCCCAAGTGTTTGAGGCAATCAGAGAATAGACTGTTAACTTATTTACCTCCCAGCAGAAGCCTTGGCACAGTCCAGTCACAGTCCCTAGCCTTGGCTGCATCAAATGCCCAGTGCCTCTGAGGAAGCTTAAAAAATCCCTGAGACATACAGCAATAGGCTAGAAGTGGGGCAGGAATTCCCTTCTGGCCCCATGTGGCAACCAGCAAAACCCAAAAACCTGGGAAATACCCATCAAAAGACATAGGCATCACTACCTCTAGATCTAGCCGCAGGGTGACGTAGTTCCCTCACTCGGGAAGCAGCAGCGGGAA
>JAVSML010017302.1:0-26869 GCA_038503035.1 Crocodylus rhombifer | reverse complement strand
TTTCAAGTTGCAATGTTGCAAGACAAACTACATGAGAATATGATTTTGTTTGTGATGATGCAAACTCATTTAAAACCCCTGAAACTCACGTAAGTGTAACACCATTAAGCCACAAAAAGGGAAATTTTCATCACATGTACATGGTAACATCATTATGTGTACAAGCAGCCTTAGTACTATAGAGCTTGAGGGAAAAGGTCAGGTTGTTAAAACATTTGGGTGAAGGACTGTCCCAGAGCACTTAGGTGCCCTGCGCCTGAAAGCAGAAATGGCCTGGGAGAGACCACTGGTGGGGAGAAGGGGGAGGCTTAGCTGCCAGTCACCAGGGCAGCACAGGTGCTAGTTGCTAGGACAACCAGTGAAAACCAGTTGACAGGAAGGGGCAGGGCTTAGCCCTTCTTAAACCCAGGCATGAGGCCAGGAGGGCAGTTCCCCTCTGGTGGCCAAGGAAGGGGGAGCTTGGCCAACGCAGAGAGAGGGGAGAAGCCCAAATGCATGAGCATCCCCTGGTTGCTGCCGTGGGTTGGAGTATTTGCCGGTAGGGATTGGATGTTGTTCTGACCGGACAGTTTAGTTTTATGTTATAGCCCAGGGGGTTGTGTTACTGTTTGTTGTTAGACTGGAGGACCGGGTGAGGCTATTAGGGGTTGGAGGAGGCCTCATAGGGGCTCCACGGTACCGTGGGGGCCCTGGTGCCAGAGAGGGCACCGCATCTGGGGTGCATTGGCCCTGGCCCCAATGCGGGCAGTTGCGAGAAGCCCCAGTGCAGGCAGTTGCGAGACAAGCCAGAGAGCATCCGTGGGGGCGCAGGCGGTGAAAGCCAGAGAGCGCCTATGGGGTACGGAGTGTGGAATTGACCAAACAACGTCCGGTACATCTGCAAGGCTTGCGGCATGGTACAGGGGTGGTTGGAGCCACGCATAGCCCATAAGGCTGGGGTGCACCGAATCCTCCAAGATAGAACACGGACTGGGATACATCAGGGCACCGTGTCAGAGAGGACTAAGGGCAGCCTCCCTTAAACATCATTAATATCAAAGACGTAGCGGGCGAGATTGTGAGGATGCTTTTTTATATCACACTGGCATGGTAGGGGCACTAGGGGAGTTCACGGCCACCCCTAGGATCCCGCTCTGTGACAAGGACATTTCAAGCCACAGCCTGGATATAGCCTGGATCTTGGGATCATGGGACTTCCCATGACAAGGCTGAATGGTGGGCTGGATGGGGCTGCTGTTCCATAGTTTCATAGTTTCTAGGGTCGGAAGGGACCTGAGTAGATCATCTAGTCTGATCCCCCTGCCATGGCAGGAAAGAGTACTGGGGTCAAATGACCCCAGCAAGGTGTACATCTAGCCTCCTCTTAAAGACCCCCAGGGTAGGAGCCAGCACCACTTCTCTTGGAAGCTGGTTCCAGACCCTAGCCGCCCTGACTGTGAAGTAGCACCTCCTGATGTCTAGCCTAAATCTACCCTCTGCCAGCATGTGACTGTTATTCCTGGTCACTCCTGGCGGTGCTCAGGGGAACAGGGACTCCCCCAATGCCTGCTGGTCCCCCCTGACTAGTTTATAACAGGCCACTAGATCCCCCTCAGCCTTCTCTTGTGGAGGCTGAACAAGTTCAGGTCCCATAGCCTCTCCTCATAGGGCCTGCCCTGTTGTCCCCTGATCATGCGAGTAGCCTTCTCTGGATCCTCTCCATGTTGTCCACATCCCTCCTGAAGTGCGGCGCCGAGAACTGGACACAGTACTCCAGCTGCGGCCTGACCAGTACTGCATAGAGGGGGAGGATCACCTCTTTGGACCTGCTCGAGATGCATCTGTGGATGCATGACAAGGTGCGGCTGGCCTTCCTGACTGCATCCTTACACTGCTGGCCCATGTTCATCTGGGCATCAATGATGATTCCAAAATCGTTTTCTCCCTCTGTACTGACGAGAAGGGAGTTCCCCAGCTTGTAGGTATGGTGCCGGTTGTTCCTCCACAGGTGCAGCACCTTGCACTTGTCAGTGTTGAATCCCATCCTATTCTCATCCGCCCACCCTTGTAACCTGTCTAGGTCCAACTGTAGCCTATTGGTCCCTTCTAGCATGCCCACATCCCCCCACATCTTAGTGTCATCAGCAAATTTGAACAGGGTGCTTTTCACCCCCTTGTCCAAGTCACTGATGAAGATGTTGAATAGTGCGGGCCCAAGGACCGAGCCCTGCAGGTACCCACTGCCCACATCCCCCCACGTTGAAAATGACCCATCCACCACCACTCTCTGGGTGCAGCCCTCCAGCCAGTTGGTGACCCAATTGACTGTGTGGGTGCCGACACCACAGTCCCCCAGTTTCTTAATGAGAACGGGGTGAGAGACAGTGTCAAAGGCCTTCCGAAAGTCCAGGAAGACTATGTCCACTGCTACCCCCGAGTCTAAGGATTTGGTGATCTGATCATAGAAGGCCACCAGGTTGGTCTGACAGGACCTGCCTCAAATGAACCTGTGTTGGTTGCCCCTAAGCATGACCTCCCCTGCTGGCCCCTCGTGGATATACACCAGAAAAATTTTCTCAAAAAGCTTGGCCAGGATCAAGGTAAGACTAACTGGCTTATAGTTTCCCGGGTCCTCCTCCTTCCCCTTTTTGAAGATGGGGACCACGTTGGCCCTCTTCCAGTCCTCTGGCACCACACCAGAGCACCATGAGTGCTCGTAAAGCCGTGTCGGGGTCCTGCAACGACCTCAGCCAATTCCCTGAGTACTCTGGGGTGGAGATTGTCCGGGCCAGCTGACTTGAATGCGTCCAGTCCCTCCAGAAGTTCCCTAACTAGTTCCTCACAAACCCTTGGCCTAGGTGAGCCTCCTCTGGGGTTTAAGGGGGACCCGGTGTGGGGGTGACGGTTCTGGTCCCTGCTAAGGAAGATGGAGGCAAAGAAATCGTTAAATATGTTGGCTTTGTCGTCTGGTGTGATGACCAAATTTCCTAATGTGTCCTTCAGGGGCCCCACATTACCTGGAACCTTCTTTTTGCCCTCTATGTATTTAAAAAAGGGCTTCTTATTGTCCTTGATCCGGGAAGCTAGTCCCAGTCCCATCTCCGCCTCAGCCTTCCTGACTACCCCCTGCATCCCCGACCCTACCAACTACCAGACATTGTGTGGGGATGCCTGATTCTTGACTCCCAAAACAACTGCTTAACTCCCAGTCTAGGCTTGGCTTGAGATCTCACAGCGGCCAGAGGAAATGCTGTAAGGGCATGTTGAAGGCATCCTTCTAGAAAACGGATGCTGACTTGAAGAGCTAGAAAGTGCTGGCTACCAGCTGTCTGCAGTGATGACTCGGGCTTAACCAATGGCTGTCCACTGCAAGGTGAACCATACTGCCCAGAAAGCATAGGAGAGAGGACAGAATAAAAACAAGCAGAGGAATCACTGCCCACAGCCTACTTTCACCTGAGGAAAGACCTGTAACTGCTGCAAATCGCTCAAGGATTGGACTCTTAAATCACTTCCAGACACGTCAGTTTTATGTGTGTGTAGCTCACAGGGAACACAAGCAGTGATGCTACAGTCCCACCAGACTGACATGCCAACTTCCAGGGAAGGCGATTGGTTTTGTTTATGAGGAATTAAATCTCTTAAAGAAATCTGCTCGCTCCACAGCATTTGTGACAAGGAAATGAGATGTGAAATAAATCAGTCAATCACCAAGCAGAAGATACTTTGATATGCATCAGCAACAGGTTTATTGACTGCAATCTTGAGGAAAATAAATTAGTTGGGGGGTGACTTTTCAGTAATTAGAATGAGGGAAAAGGGCCAAAAAAATGCACAAATAATTTTTTAAGCAGCCACAGCATCTCCACTTCTCAGGACTGCAGGCTCTGAACAAGGAGTGCTGCAATGAACACCAGGGCCAGGTACAACTGCATTTCCCAACACAACCGGCCCCGGGTTTTGGAGCCTCCTCTTCGCCGCCCCTCACCCGACCCCGCAGCTGCACCCGTCAGTGCCGGACCCCACAGGCCCCCGAGGGCCCCTCGGTCATGCAGGAAATGACCCACGGGCCAGAGACGGACCGTCCAGCTCAGCCACGTCCTGCTCTCCGTGGTCGGGGGATGAAGAAACCCAACCTGCGCGTCCAGGGTCACGGACACGGCACAGCTGATCGTCTGCAGGGAGAGGAGTCCTCTAGGGTCACAGACATGAGCACGACTGAGGCCAGAGGGGCAACTAACACGTCCTGTCTTGTATGTTTCCTTTTCCTCTCACTGGCTGCGTCAGAGCTTGATTTCACCAAACCGCATGCAGAACCAGGGCCAGATCCTGTCCCCTGTGAATGAGGCTGGCGGGAAGGTGAAGATTGGGGCCCTGGTGTCAGCATTGAGAAACCACACCCGCCCCAATGTGCAGTCCAGACAGACCCCGACCCTGCTGGGCTCCCGGCACAGGGACAGGGGGGTGGGATCAGGGGCAGTGAGAGCCTCGTACTCACCACTATAGTGCAGCACACCCCAGACCCCCTCCGCGGGGCTAAATCTGATCCACCCCTTCCTCCTCACAGACTCTCTGGCCACCCCCACGCCCCACCATCCCCTCTCCCCCACCTCCACCTCCCACCAGTGTCTGCCTGAGGTGAATCCCTCACGGCCCAGCACACAGCGCTCCAAGTCAAATCGCTCAGAACTGTCAGGCAGATCCTGCGGCGTGTCTGTCCATGTCACAGTCTTCCCATCCTCAGACAGGGTGAGGTAGGGATAAGCTGTGTTCGGATCCACAGTCACCTCCTCTGCGGGGAAAGGAGATACAGGAGCGTGAGGAGCAGAGCTCAGCCCGAGGACAGGGGGTGATCGAGGCAGGGGCAGCTTTGGCTGCAGCTGGAGGTGAATCCGGGATTGACCCGAGCAGGAAGGAGCCTGGAGACCTCAGCAAAGGGCAGGGCCGATTCCCCTCCGGCAGGAAGAGACGGGCCAGGGACAGAAACACACCGGCTGGGCCAGGGCTGGGACACGGGATCGTTCCCCTCCTGCACCTGCCGGTCACAGGCAGGGATGAGAGACCCTGGGGCTGAGGAGAGCCCAGCAGAGGGTGTGAAGGGGAGAGCGTGGATACAGCTCATCTCCCCCTGCACTGTCTGTCTTCAATCCCACCCTGTTAAACCTTCTCCACTCTCATATTTTGGGGCCATTTCCCAGAGAGACATTCCCACTCCAGCAAGACACAGCCTATGGCATAGCAGATGGGAGGGAGTAAAATACATACACAAACTGGAAGGGCTTAAGGCAAAAATGGAGAGATAATGTGTGGGGAAGTGGGAGTGAGGAAGCCATAAGTGACTTATGTGAATAGAAGGTAATTGTGTTAAAAGCCAGGAATGTACTTGGTGTCTTAATAAAGAGAGTTGGAGTATTGTTGGAGCTCTGCTGGTCCAGGAGACAACGATGTTTTGTGGTATCTCTTATTGGTTTGACTCTCTATTTGGAAGAGCTGTTGGATAAACTTTTGGGCATCAAGTGTCCATCCTCTAATAAATGAAGAAAGATGAAAGACTGTATCATGATGGTTGGATGGAAAAGGAAAACACCCCCAAAACTACTGAAATTATAGCAGCTCATCTCTTCTAACTCATGGTAAGAGATCCCTTTATGCAAACGTCTGCTCCATCTGTTTGGGCCTATAGCAATATGATCGAGAGGAGTAGTTCCTAAACAGTCCCTAGAAGTCAGGGGCTGTTTCAAGAACTGCTGTGTCCCCAGCAGGGAACAACGGACATAAAAGGAGAGTCACATCCCCGCATGGACAGGGTGGATGACTGTGGGACAGAAAAGCTGGATTCTTCCTCTCCCTCGTCACCACTCATTGTGATGACAAGCAAACTTTGGGGAGCAAAAAAGCAGGAGAAAAGGAGCAAAAGCTACAGGAAAGTGAATACAAGGGAAGAGTTCATAAAAAGGAAGAGATAGCAGCACTGGGTAGGAGGAGACAGCAGAGGAACGAAGTCGAGATAGACCAAAAACTTGCAGTTCAGACAAAGTTGTCTTGGTTTATGAATATGCAAACAGGAGCTCACATAACTCCTCCACTCAGCCACGACGGCCAGCTTCAGTCCCTTCCAACGCCCCTTTGTCCAGGTCTATTCAGCAGGCAGCTTCCTGCTCTGTCCTCCGACTTTCTCATCAGCTTCAAGTACGTTTTTCTGTTGTTCCACCCCAAACTTATTGTAATCCTGGCCCCACCATACTCAGACCTTCCAGCCTTTGCCCTGTCATGTTTTCTCACTGCAGTATCTTTCTCCCTAGTACCTTTATTATTGTGTATATTTTATTTCTCCTTTCTCACCCTGCTTTGCTGCTTGAAATACCCGTACTTTTCTGGCTTTCTCCTTGATTTCATCTTAATCCCTATATTCCCCATTCTCCAATTTCTGTATTTGTAGGGCTGTTCTGTATTGTAGGGAATTTGGGGGAAGGGGGAGATCAGGAGGAAGGGGGCAGGACCTCTCAGAAATCTCAGCAAGAGGCAGGCAAAGAAGGGTCTGGAAGAGGAGGTGCAGTCGCATGCAGATACATTACTGTGTCACAGGCTGCCACATCTCATGGTGTGCTTTGAAATACTTGAGGATGTGAGAGTCCTGTCATGAGGTGTGACATCCCCACCCACTGCCAGATTGGGATCTATCATATTGGGCATGGGCACACAACACCTAGGGCAGAAACACATTCTCCACCCTGGGCAGCTGCTCTGGCAGCCTGAGGAGGCTTCATTGGCCCAGTCCAGATCCCTTCAGGCCACTGAGGGACCTGCCTAGTTTTCTCCATGTATAGGGAGGCCTGGGGCACATCCCTGTACGTGGTGAAACCAGTGTGTGTCCCAGTGTGGAGGCATGGGACTCAGGCAATACTGTGTGCTTTGTGCCTTTACTCTCAGTTTTGTGTGACCTGGGGCTGCTACCCCGTGACCTGCGCTGGGTCCTGCACTGATCTATTTAGAGGAACAGATCAGCGTGAGTCCCAGTGTAGGGGGCACAGAGCTGAGTAATCTCCCGTGCCCTTTGCCTCCAAGCCTGGACCATGCTGACCCACACTGGAGATATCTTGGCTCCTGCACCCACCTCTCCCTCCACCGTGCCTCTGCCTGAAGCATGGGCCAGGGTGGAGCTGGACAAGGGGGCAGAGGGCACCAGGGACTCCCTGGCATCTGTGTCACTGCAGGACCTCATGTGAGGCAGGGAGGGACAGGGAACACATCACCTGCTCTCCCACATCAGGCAGGAGACCAAATGTGGGACAATGGGCAATATGGGTCATTCAGTAAAGCAGATCAGTTTCTAATGTGATCCCTTTTAATTTGGCAATGTCTGTTGCTAGGCTTAGACTAGGTTGAATGCATCTTAATGAATTTAAAACAGCCTGTTAAAGTGGTTATAAAACGTTCTGGAACTGATGAATTGTGCCAATAGAAAATCAAGTGTTGTTTTGAACCAGTTCACTGGACTTTGGTTCAGCAGACACCAAATGGTCTGTGACAACAGTTTGGTCAGTCCTCCAGACATCCCACACTGCATTGCTCCTCCCACCTCCTCCCTGCTGCCCACTGCTGTAACTGGCTACAGTGGTATGTGGCCAGAATACTATTGTCCCCCTCTTTTTTCCCCCTCCTTTATTGATTAGCTCCATTCAACCCACCCACTGAGACATCCTAGGCTGGGTGCTCACTGTGCCCTAGCCCTCTTTGTTAGAACCACAGCACTTCAGTGCTTAAAGGATTTAAAGGATAACCATCTTACCTTGAATGCTAGGGCACTGTACATGTGGGCACTTCTGACAAAGAACAGTTGTGAACCAGTCCACAGCCCGTGAAATGTTGGAACTGTTCAACTGTTATGTGTTTGCACACTCAATAAGAAAACGAGAACATAAAAACTGCCATACTGAGTCAGACCAATGATACATGTAGTCCAGTGTCCTGTCTCCAGCTGAGGATTAAGTTAATGCTATAGGAGGGGAGCCTTAAACCCTAGATATATGTAGAGTGACATTTTCCTTATTCCTACATTCATTACCCTCCCTGCCATCCACCAGTACTGGTCTAGAAATGCCAGAGGAGACATCTCCATTCATTCTGTTCATCAGCTATTAAACACATATATTGCTCTTAAATAACAATTAATAAATATATTAATCTCAATAGTATTAATCTATTAAAGGATCTAAATTGATAGGTTCCCAATGTAGGGAGACTTGGCAATTGATATAATCTGAACATTGTACCTTTTTCCAGAGGCGGTGCATTTTGTCCCAGCCCTCAAAGCAACCACAGAATCAGACATGAGAACTCATTAGAAGAGAGGTATAAACAATGCATTATTGCCTGCAATGTCACATTGGGACAAAATAGGTCTAAAAATTCAGTGTGTCATAATTAATAACCAAGACACAGACTCTGTGACAGGTTTTCTATCAGAGGACCACACACATATCAGTCTTTGATTTTTCTTAGATTACTATTCCTGACATAGTTGTTGACACTAAAGAATAGTCCCTACACACACTCTTAAGAAGCATGACAAGATTACTGATGAAGACCTGCTCCAGTTGCCTTTCATATAATAGAAAATCGCACCTTGAGTTAAAACCAGGAAGGTGTAGGCCTAGCGAGTAATTGTGGCAGGCGGCAGAAGAGTGTTTTCTTCTACTTCCAGGTAATAAGCTATAAACCTTCTGGGGGAACTGTCACATAGAAGGGGATCTGGACGTTCTTCGAAGTTGCCTGCTCTGGCAAGTGTTTGTCCATGCAGACAGGGCACCACTGTGAGGAAAGGGGGTCAACGTGTTTAAACAGCACCAGACAAGAGACAAGAAATTATGGGCTGTGGGTACAATGTTCAGAACTATCCAACTGACTTAGGCATGTATGAGTCCAAGACTAAACAAAAGCCTCTCCTCAAAATTGTGTCCATATCATTACTGACCTACAGGCCTCTTTGTCAAGTTACTATTACCTCTTCCAACAAGCATCTACTTGGGCCAGACAAGCTGTCAAAGACAGGACAGATGCTGCTTCTTGGTGACTAGTTCTTTGCAGGAGCCAAAAATCGAGGATATTTTCAATGTATGAGTGATTTCATGTATTTGTATTATGCACTGTTCCCCTGGAGAGCCACACAGCAGAGAGATTTTAGACCCATTAGGGACAAGGGTCCAGGCTAGAACGCAGGGCCCCATCCCTTCCTGGGCAGCTGCCGCCACCTCACCGAGCCCCACACAGCTAGTTTGCTCTTCCTCTCCTGGCTGCACGTCTCTATCTCTCCTGACTGTTTCGGAGGCCAGTTTCAGAAGAAGTGACTAAAGTAACCTAGGGTAATGCATGAATGGTGCTATGATGATTGAAGTGCTGTACTTGGAAATCAGAGAGAGAAAGAGGTTCAAATCCTTTTGAGGTAAAGGGCACCTAGCACCCAGATCTCTGGTTTCCTGAACAAGTGTCCTAAGCAGGCAAATGTAGGAGCTAAAATATAAGAGTGCTGCCCCTGTCTTGTGCAGTTTGAAGCCTGCTGGTCACATAGTCCTGGCCATTGCTTATTTTCAAGGTGTAAACACCAATACACATCCAGAAGGGACACACATATGTAGCAGTGCACCTCCCTGGCCAATACACAGCCTGCTGCACATGCTCAGACAGCACAGGTATAGTTACAGGTCCAGGCTACCAGGGGAAATAGTATTTCTACTTGTGCAAAAGACGAATTGGCACTTACGTGATTAAAACCTGCCACTTCCACTCACAAGGGGAATCAGAAAGTGCTGTGTGTGGTGGGGACTTTTAGGTTCCTTCCCAAAAAAATCTGGTCATAGGAGATTTTGAGTTCTTTGGCTTTAATAAAAAGCACTTCTAGCCACAAACTATTAGTGAGCCTAAGAATTTGACAGGAAAGGAAACAATGGGAATTGAAATAACAGGAAGAGACCATTGATTCAATATGAACTTTCATTACCTGGACAGATCACAGCTCTTTTCCACCCTGAAATGAAGAGAAATAGTGGTGAGCATTTATCTGAACAAATGTAGCTGTAAAAGGATTCTTGGATGAGGAGCATCTGGCCCAAGCAAAAGCCAGGAATAACCAGAGTGATGCTGGACACAAATGGGGCAACTGGACTAACTGGGACACTGTCTTTTCATGTCAGTAAATCCATACAGACCTCATCCATCAAAGTGCTGTCAAATCTCTAGGTCACTCTCTAAATTGCGGTGACCAGGGAGTAGGGCTGTGCAAAATGGAAACGCTCCGTTTCGACAGAACGGTGTTTCATTTTGACGTTTGTCTTGAGTTGAAATGGCTGTCCTGTTCCTTTCTGTCAAACCATTTTGTCATTTTGACCCTGTATTGACGTTTCACCCATAGGATATAATGGGGAAGGTCAACAGGCTATAACTGTGTCATTTCTGGCCTGATTTCAATTAAACTTGAAGGTAGTCCCTTCTAAGGGCATGAAGTGTGCCAAAATTTCAGAAGATAGATGCCGAGGAGTCAGAGAAACTGCACCCCAAAATCTTCACAGCAAAACTCAACGTCACGTGCATGGGTGAAGCTGCAGCAGGGTCAAAACTACAGGAATGGTAGCCCATGTTGAAGCAAGACAGCCTGCCATGTTTCAAGGAGCTAGGTGCAGAGAGTTCAGGGAAACTGTACCCCAAAATCTTGAAAGTAAAACTCATGACACATGAATGTGTTAACCCACAGTGGGGTCAAAACTGCAGGCATGCTAGCCCCTGCCGAGGCCACATAGCCTGCAAAGTTTCAAGGAGATCGGTGCAGGGGTTTGGGGGAAACTGCACCTCAAGCTGTGAACAAGGAAAACTTGTGCCATGGGTGTTTGTGTAACTGTCTGTCTTGGGGCACAGGGGAGGGGAAACCACTGCAGGCCTGGCTGCTAGGCCCTGGTGCGGCCACAACGCTTGCCAGCTGTTGAGGAGATCAGTGCAGGGGGCTCTGGGGCCCTGCACCCCTCGCTGCTGACAGGCAAAACTCGTGACATGGGTGCTTGTGCAACTGCTGCCTCTCATCAGGCAACAGGACTGAAGATCCCCCATCACTTGTCACCAAGACCCAAGGGTAATAACTGACCACAGTATGAACATGAGCCAGCAGTGCGATGCTGTAGCCAGCAGGACCAACAATATGCTGGCAGGCATCAACTGATGCATCTCCAGCAAAACCACTGCAAAGAAGTGATTCTCCTGCTCTACTCGGCTCTTCTCAGCATGGTGAGACTGCAGCCGGAGTACTGCATCCAGGTCTGCGCTCTGCACCTTAACGAGGATGTGGTAAAGCTTGAGAGAGTCCAGAGAAGGGCTACCCATATAACCAGAGACTTGCATGGCAAGCCATATAAGAAAAGGCTGAGAGGCGTTGGACTCTTCAGCCTGGAAAAGAGAAGGCTGAGAGGGGACTTGGTAGTGGCTTACAGCTACACCAGAAGTGTACATCTAGGGCTCGGTGCACAACTGTTCACCAGGGCACCCTTGGGGAAAATTAGGAGTAATGGTCACAGTCTGGACACCTTAGCTGTGAAGTAGTTTTTCCTAATGTTGAGCCTAAAACCATCTTCTAGGAGTTTCTGACCATTACACCTAGTTTTCCCCAAGGGTGCCCTGGTGAACAGTTGTTCACCAAGCCCTAGATGTAGCTTCTGGTGTAGCAGTAATTGATGCATGCCAGCGTATTGTTGGCCCTGCTGGCTACAGCATCACACTTCTGGCTCATGTTCAAACTGCGGTCAGTTATTACCCTCAGGTCTTGGTGACAAGTGATGGGAGATCTTCAGTCCTGCTGCCTGATGAGAGGCAGAAGTTGCATAAGCAGCCGTGTCACGAGTTTTGCCTGTCAGCAGCCAGGGGTGCAGGGCCCCAGAGCCCCCCTGCACTGATCTCGGTGACAGCTGGATGAGTCATGGCCTCATCAGGGGCTAGCAGTCCTGCAGCTTTCACCCTGCTGTGCCTTAACACACGCAGTGTCACCCATGTCACAAGTTTTCTTGTCCACAGCTTGGGTTGCATTTCCCCACAAACCACTGCACATATCTCCTTGACACTCAGCAGGCTTTGTGGCCTTAGCAGGGCCTAGCATGTCTACAGTTGTGACCCTGCTGTGGCTTAACACATACACATGACAGAAGTTTGGCTCTCAAGATACTGGAGTGCAGTTTCTCTGTATCCCCTCCACCTATCTTCTTGAAGCTTGGCACACTTTATGCCCTCAGAAGTGGCTACCATTGCTGCAAGTTTTATCCAAATCGGGCCACAAATGACAAAATTATAAGCTGTTTCATCATTCCCCATTATAGCCTATGGGCAAAACGTCAAAACGTTTCGACTTGCTTCGTTCTGTTTCAAGGCTGTTTTGACCATATCTATTTCATTTTGATTTTGCTGTTTTGACCTTGAAACAGGTTTAAACAGCATCAAAACAAAACTAGTGCTGAAATTTCATACAGTCCTACCAGGGAGCCTTACTATCCAAAGATACCACTGACTTGAACCTGCTGTACCATTTCCTGGGGAAGGGCCTGGCTCCAGAGATACTCCTGTTATTGTCATCTCGACTGGATTGCCATTAGTCATTCTCTCTGACCTGACCGAGAAGTTTCTAGTAGGTACAGAATAAAGATCCCTATCTTCTTCATGGCTTGGGGTACCTTGTTGAAGTACCATGAGACACATGCTGAAGTACCTTTAATAATTCCCAACTATATTGTGATGCCACCTTAAGCTTTGGTCCAAACTAATTAATGGCTGCATCTCCAGTTACATTCATGTTCCAATTTCACTCCATGAACTGCTGCAACAGTGGCAGCGCTCTGGGCTAATAATGACAACAGAGGCCAGGTAGGAGTGTCTGAGGGCTCTGAGCAAAGCCTTCCCAACCAAGGGCATCTTAGTGTTGGTGCCAGTTTTCTGTTCTTTCCATCATGGAGAGAAGGTATCTAACAGCTAGCTCTAGCTACATTAAATACTGTGAAAAAAGCTGTGTTGGACACAGAATAACTTACCAAGTTCTTGTTGAAGTTTTCCTGGATTGAAAAAAAAGATACATTGATTAAGTGCTTCACTACAACTTCATAAGTTTAAGCCTGGCACTTCGTGTTCTGTGCGACAACCTCTCTGTGGTGACAACTGTGTCTCTTTTCTGCCTATCCTCGTTGGTGTGCATGGGCGAGAGAAGTGGGAAACTCTTTTGTGCTTATTTCGACTGTGCTAACTTGCTTTGATCTGCTTTTTAAAAATTTGAATATATGGGACCAGGTGAATCAAGATTGAGCACATGTTCATTGCCTTCTAAAATCGTGAAATTTCTAAGAGTTTTGATGCTGTAAGAGAAAAGAGGGTCGAAGTTTGCTGAGGTGTCCTGTATAGTAGTATGACTGGTATGATAGCCTAAGATGGATGAAGCCTGTGCTCAAGAGCTCCGGGGTAGAAGAGGCAAGCTCCAGGTAAGA
Source organism: Crocodylus rhombifer (assembly GCA_038503035.1). Lineage (NCBI taxonomy): Eukaryota > Metazoa > Chordata > Crocodylia > Crocodylidae > Crocodylus > Crocodylus rhombifer. The sequence continues at coordinate 13,388 of JAVSML010017302.1, read as the reverse complement.
GTTGTGTCTGGGGATGGTATTGTACTTTTCCATGTAGCTGTGTAGGGAGATGTTTTGGTGATACATAAATCCCTCTAGTGGTTTCAGGATGGGATCTAGTACCCACTTGTCTCTAAACAATGGGCATCTCTGGCATGCTGGTAGGTCAGGTAAACACCTGTACTTGTTAGAGTCTAAACACTTGAGATTCTTGAGTTTGCTCAAGGTCTACAAAAGTTCATTTGCTTCGGAAAGCAAAAGAAAGCAGTGAAAAGTAGCCCCCACCTACCCCAGTGGTGCTGAGCAGCTGTTTACTTGCATAGATTACTGGGGGCATGACATTAAGTATTCTGTAGTGTTTGGCTAACCATATGAGTGTAGAGATGTGTGTCAAAAGGCATATTCCTATTTCAAGGACAGAAAGTTATAGAAGTTTTAACAGAATAACAGCTCCACTTTTCCTTAATAGACATTTGGTGAAGTTAGGGGGCAGTTAGAGTTTAAAATGGCCACCGGATCAGATGGGAGGGGTAAGTGTCCACTGGGGGCTGTGGGGAGTAGGCTTTTTTTAGCCCCTGATTGCCTCCACCCACAGACAAGCAACTCCCCCTGCCAATTGCACTTTGCTGTGCTGGAGGTTTGGTGTGTGGCACAGTGCTTACCTGCCTCCCTTTGGCTGGCTGCTGTAAAATCTTATTCATACACGCTTTGATTCATTAGAATAAAATTATTCACTAACTATACTATATATCCCCCTGCCCTGTATTTACCTTTTATTTTGAAGAGATATACATTCAGGATTGTGAAACTTAACACAACCACTAGCATCATATTCAGTGCCACCATTCAGGGATTCACACTGGGAAAGAAGAGAACTGAAAAACAAGATGCCCAGGGCTTGCTTTAGTTTCTTATTGGTGAAAAAAATATCAAATATATTTATTCCTGTGAGATCAGACCTGAGCTGGAGTAAGAGAGCTGGATCAGATGCGAATGGTGTGGGGGAGGGGGAGGGGATGGGGTAGGACCCTCAGCAGAGGAGAGGGAATGGGGAGTGGGGTTGTAAAAACAAAGGGGCGGGGGTCAGACCAAAACTATGGGGAGGGAGCAGAGTTGGAGCAGAAGTGGGGAGAATGGGGGGGAAGAGGGGCGAGACCCAATACAGGGGGGAAGTGGGATCGGACCTGAAAGTGGGGTTTCGGGGGGCGGGTTTTGAGCCCTGCCAGGTGGGGGGATCACACCTGACGCAGGGGAAGTGGGGAGCGGGTTCACACCTGAAGTGGGGGGAGTGGGACCATGGGATCAGACCCGAACTGGGGGGAGTGGTGTCAGACCTGAATTGTGGTGGAAGGGTGAAGCAGGGTCAGATCCAAAGGGAGTGGAGGGGGTAGGGTTGGACTTGAAGTGGGGGGGAGGGGTGGGGAACAGAGTCAGACCTGGACCAACCTGGGGGTGGACCCGAAGCAGGGGGGACAGGGTTGGATCCAAACTGGGGAGGGCTGGGGTCAGACCTGAACTGAGGGGGCGGGGTCATACCCAAACTGGGGGGAGGGGGGCACTGGGTTGGATCTGAATGGGGGCGTGCAGTAGGAGCCTTAGTGGAGGGGAAGGGAGAGGGGAGCGGGTTCAGACAAGACCCAGTGGGAAAGTGGGGTGGGGGGGCCAAAAGGCAGATGGGGTCAGACCCAAACCATGGGGTTAAGGTCAGACCCGAAGCAGCAGGGAGGGTGGAGAGGCAGGGTTGGACCCAAGGCAGCAGGGGAGGGAAGGGGCGAGCGGGGTCAAACCCAAACAGGTGGGCAGGGGCATGCGGAGTCAGAACCGAAGCAGGGGTGGGAAACAGGGTTACACCCAAAGCAGGTTGGGGAAAGCTGGTTCGTTCCCAGAAAAGGGAGTTGCAGGGCTAGGGTCGGACCCGTATGGTGGGGGTGGCATTGGACCTGAAGGGGGGTAGGTGGAGAGTGGGTTCAGACCTGAAGCAGAAGAGGGAGGTGAGGGGAGAGTCAGCTAAGACCCAAATTGGGGGGAGCGGGGGGGCAAAGATCTGTTTTCCTGACCCTACGATGAGAGGCTAAGAGCTATGGGACTCTTCCGCTTGGAAAAGTACAGGCTTAGGGAAGATCTGATGGCCAACTATAAGTTTCACAGGGGTCTCACCAGGATCAGTAGGAATCACCAGAGCGCCCCAAGGGATGATAAGGTCAAATGGTCACAAACTCCTCCATGACCATTTCCAGCTAGACATAAGGAAGAATTTCTTTACTGTCCGAGCCCCCAAGGTCTGGAATAGACTGGTGCCGGAGGTGGTTCAAGCACCTACTTTGAACACCTTCAAGAGACACTTGGATGTTTATTTGCTGAGATCCTGTGATCCCTGGTGACTTCCTGCCCCTGGGGCAGGGGCTGGACTCGATGATAGTTTGAGTGACTGTGTCTGCCAGTTTCTTTAAGGTAAAATTTCAGAAATCAGAGTGAGATAAAATCCAGATTCAGATAAAATGCAAACACACAGTTCAATAGATTTCCATTATGACCCCGTGGAAATGCTAGCCATGTGTGTGTTTGCTTCATGTTTCACTTGGTTTCCAGCAGAGGTGGTTCACTGTAGGGTTTGTATGAAAACTGACCTGATAGGTGAATTGCTGATTCCTTCTCCCGGTCGAGGAGGCTGTTACTGATCCAACAGGACAAGTTCTGGTCTGAATGTCCGTTTATGACAACAGAAATTTCTGTTTCAAACAGGCCATTCACCTTTGGGGATATTATTTCAGAGAGCGATGGTATATGATGCCCCTGGGAATTTCTCCACAGCACCTGGGGCTCTGGGTACCACTCAACTGATCGACATGTCACGCGGATCCCTTCCTTCTCGTAATTCTCCACAGAGATGATAGGATTAGAGCCTAACGCTAGAAAAGAAAGAAATTATATTTCTTAAATCTGTGAGTCAATTTAGCAGAAATCCCAAAACCCTGTTTCTGAGTAACCACAGAATGAAGCTTTGGAGACATGACATCTAGCAGAGGAAAGAAAGCAAAAGCAAATGAAGCTGAAGCAGATCAGATTAAACAGAGCAGAAGAACTTAAAGCAGACAATCCAAATATATTATTATATACATTATCCAGTTCCAGGACAGAGTCTGGAACCGGTACTGTTCAATATTTTCAGTAGTGGCTTGGATGAGGGAATAGAAAGCACTCTGTCCATGTTTGCAGATGATGCCAAACTGTGGGGTGAGCTCGAAACAAACTAGAGGGCAGGGAGCAAATCCAGGTGGATTTGGACAGGCTGGGGAAGTGGGCAGAACAGAATAGGATGCAGTTCAACAAAGACAACTCCCATGTGTTGCACCTAGGGAGGAAGAATCATCAACACTCCTATAGCCTTGGAGGTGGCATTCGAGGTAGCACACCAGCAGGAAGGGATCTCGGAATCGTAGTCAACTCCAAAATGAACGAGTCACCAATGTGATGAAGTAATAAATAATAGGGCTGTGCGAAATTTCTCCAGCCGTTTCGTTTCGACATGGTTTCGACTCATTTTGAGGTCAAAACAGCCTTGAAACAAAATGAGGCTAGTCAAAACGTTTTGAAAGTCAAAATGTTTCACCATAGTGCTTCATTCCTGGCATACGATCAGTCAGGGGACAGGAAGTCAGCCCAGCTGGGCTGACACCCCGTCCCCGTCCGAGCTAGCGAAACATGGAAACAGTCGAAACAGTAAGGCTGTTGGAACAGCTGTTTCTAATTGAACTGAAATTTGATATAAAACGCTGTTCTGTTGAAAACTTGAAACTGAAGCCAAAGCAGAATGGTGTCATTTCACACAGCCCTAATAAGTAAAACTAACCGCACTCTTTCTTGCATAAGTAGGTGCATCACAAACAGGTCTAGGGAGGTGATACTTCCCCTCTCTTTGTAGCATTGGTTAGGCCGCAGCTGGAGTACTGCATCCAGTTTTGGGCACCACACTTCAAGAGGGATTTAGATCACAATGAAAGGGTTCAGAGGAGGCCACCCATATGCTTAAAGGCCTACAGAAACAACCCTATGAGGACCAATTGAGGGACCTGAATCTCTTCATCCTCTGCAAGAGAAGGCTAACAGGTGATCTTGTGGCCATCTACAAAATCATTAGGAGGGGGCAGCAGGAAATAGGGGATATGATGTTTACCAGACGGCCATCAAGGTAACTAGAAAAACTGGCCACAAATTGCAGGACAGCAATTTTAGATTAGACATCAGGAAAAAATTCTTCACAGTGAGGGTTGCCAAAATATGGAATACATTTCCAAGGGAGGTGGTGCTATCCCCTTTCCTGGAGGTATTTAAGAGGAGATTCGACAAACACCTGCTGGGGTCATCTGACCCCCGCACTTTTTCCTGCCCAGGGCAGGGGGTCAGGCTCAATGATTTGATAGGTCCCTTCTGACCCTACTCTCTGTGATATGATAAGGAACAACCAGCACCATACCTACGGGCTGGGGAACTCCCTTCTTGTCAGTGCAGAGGCAGAAAAGGATCTTGGAGTCATCATTGATGCCAAGATGAACATGGGCCGGCAGTGTGGGGAAGCAGTCAGGAAGGCCAACCGTACCTTGTCATGCATCCACAGATGCATCTCGAGCAGGTCCAAGGAAGTTATCCTCCACCTCTATGCAGCACTGGTCAGGCCACAGCTGGAGTACTGCATCCAGTTCTGGGTACCACACTTCAGGAGGGATGTGGACAACATGGAGAGGGTCCAGAGGAGGCCACTCACATGATCAGGGGAGAGCAGGGCCGGCCCTACGAGGAGAGGTGACGGGACCTGAACCTGTTCAGCCTCCACAAGAGAAGACTGAGGGGGGATCTAGTGGCCTGTTATAAATTAGTCAGGGGGGATCAGCAGGCACTGGGGGAGTGAGCACTGCCAAGAGTGACCAGGAATAACGGTCACAAGCTGGCAGAGGGTAGGCTTAGGCTAGATATCAGGAAGCACTACTTCACTGTCAGGGCGGCTAGGATCTGGAACCAACTTCCAAGAGAAGTGGTGCTGGCTCCTACCCTGTGGGTGTTTAAGAGGAGGTTAGATGAACACCTTGCTGGGGTCATTTGACCCCAGTACTCTTTCCTGCCATGGCAGGGGGTTGGACTAGATGATCTGCTCAGGTCCCTTCCGACCCTAGAAACCATGAAACTATGAAACCCCCCTGCTTCTGGCCTGTGCCATTGCAGACACATGGCTTCATTTGCATTTCCAGAATTAAAAATTAATGTCTGTTCACTTGCTTATCGGTTCAATCTACACAGTTTAGGTTTAAACTGGGAAGTTTGAATTGATTCAGCCTTGGGCTTTCTGACTGTCTGTACTTAGCCTAAATGTTTAGAACTCAGCTGTCTGCTGCGATTAGTTTGTATTTCATATCTGCTGAGTTGCAGGGGATGCACTGCCACTAAGCCTTTATTGTTATTCTCCATTTAAAATCATGGAGATTCTGCAAGTCTCTAACTGATCTCTGAGAATAGAGAAAAAGTTGCAAGAACTCCAGACATTCACATGAGATGATAAATGCCCCTCCCCTGCACCACCCAGCTTGGCATTCAACTGTGGGGGGACCCCAGGTGCACCCCCAAACCCAGGAGGCACCAGTTGCCAATTTGGAGAGGCACAGGGGGCCCCATGCGCTCCTTGGCAGACCCAGAAGTGGACTGGAAGTGCTTCTGGTCCACTTCTGTGTCTGCTGCCGAGCATGCTGGGAAGCCCCCCATGCTCCTGTGGGACACTCCATGCGCCCCAGCATTACAGCATTCATGAGCCCCTGCTACCTGAGGTAGGTAGAAAAAACATTTAAAGCTGTGTCTATGTCTATGTCCAAATCACCAAATCTCTCTGAATCGATTTGGAGGGTTCCGGTTCAATTTGGAGACATTAAAGTGTCCTCAGAGTCAATTCAAATTCAGAGATTCAGCCACCAAATCGAGCCAAATCTCGGAATCGAATCAGGGACTGAAGCTTTGCACAGCCGTTTTCTTCTGGAGAAAAGACAACTAGGAAGTGGATTTTATCACACTCTTCAAATATCTGAAGGATGATTAGAAAGAGGATAGTGATAGACTATCCCCTGTGGCCACAAGGGACAGGACAAAACACAGAAGACTTCAATTGCAATGGGTAGTTTAGTTTGCATATAAAGACTAGTGTGCTCCCTAGAAGGGTGGAGCACTTGAACACCTTCCCGAATCTGCTTCCTGGAGAGGCCGTGAAACCTCTGTCCGTGGAAGTTCTCAACAGCGGGGGAGACATCACTTGTCTGGGGTAGTACAGACAGGGATAATCCTGCCTTGAGCAGGGAGTTGCCCTAGATGACCTTCTGGGATCTCATCTAGCCCTGCGTTCTATGAACCCGTCAAAGGATTATAAGAAATAATACCTTTAATAACAAGGGACAGGACTCAATGACCTCTCCCCCTCCCCCACCATTTTTCACTTTTTGTTGGCAGATGCTGGTCTCAAACCACAATCAGGAACACTGCCCCATCTTCTTTATGGAGGAGGAGCCATCCCTCATCCCAGAGCACATCAAAGGTGACCTTTTCCTAATGGCTAAAGGCCACCTTTGTCATGGAGCTGTTCCAGCAGCTTATGCAGGCTCGTCTCCTTTGTAAGTCAAAAAGCCTGGGTCTCCTTTTCCAGAAGAAGAGGCAGAGCTACTTGGCGCCTGGAGCTCTTGAAGCTCCTGGAAGGCCTGCCACAGAAGTGATATCTCAGCCTTTCAGAGCTCACTGTCTGCAGGGAGGCACACACCCCTGCCTCCTGCCCAAAGGAGCTGTAGTGGGGCCTGTCTTGCAACTCCTGACTCACCGTCAACCATATGCCAGGAAAACTTAGCCCCCACTCCACATTTGCCAGGTTGGCTCCAACTTGAGGCTGGGAGCTGGAGGAGATGCTAGAGGTAGAGCTGACATAGCAGCTACTATCCCAGCACTACCTGCAAGGAAGCACCCGCACCCCTGCAGCCCAGCGGCCCCTCCGGTGGGCTTCAGGAGGGTTGGAGGTGGGACTATCACAGGCCAAGGGAGGGGAAAGAAGGGAGGCCACCCACTGACACATACACGTCCTCTTTCAGGAAGATTTGATGGCACCAGGCTGCCAACACAGTACCAGCTTTGACAGAAATCAGAAGCAGGCAGAGCACAGCAGGAGCCCAATGGAGCAGCCATAAGGCAGTGTACTACAGTTGCCTTCTCCTCCACAGCAGCATCCCCTCCACCCCCTTCCCTACATCTCTCAATGTGTAGTGGGGCTCCCTAATGCTTCCCTCACCCAAGTCCCCCCAGCCGTGCATCTCAGCCAAGACCCTCAGATTAGCTCTGTACTCTCCTCAAGTGCCACTCAGCTCCCCTTCCCCTGCCCAATCTGCTCTGCTTCCTGCTCTCTGCCCTGCACCGTCCTGTTCAATTTGTCTCTGCGTTTTCTACTGCATGCCCTGTGCTCCCTGCCAAAGGCTGGGTTGGGGGCTGATTCATGGCTGGTTGTGGCCTCTCCAACCACAGTGTTTGGCATGGAGGCCAGGTGCTTGCCCAGGACGGAGGGGGGTTGAGCAGGGAAAGCCGTGCTGGGTGCAGCATGCAGAACACCTGACTAGGTGGCATGCGGCGCTGCAGACATATTTGCAGTACCACATGGCCGCACTCATCTGGATGTGCCCAGTAAGTCACAGTCACTTGAAGCTCCAGAAAGTAACTGAGACTTTCCCAAGGATTTCTAGTTTTTAAGCAGTGCTGATCTCACCCAACGGTTTTGACAACAGAATCATAGAGAAGTAGGGCTGAGAGGGACCTCCAGAGGTCATCTTACCCAACACCCTTTCTGCCTGAGGCTGGATCATCCCTATTCAAACTATCCCATACAAGCCATGATTTAAATTCTACATAAGACTCCTTCCAGCCCTGGCACAGCATAGACCTAACCCCCTGGACTGCCAGAATTCAAGCCGGGGGACTACCGTGGCCAAAGCCCTGCTTCTGTGAAATGTCAATATATACTCAAGAGATCACAGGTGAAGGGCTACATCCCCCACTACAGATGCAGGCAAAACAACCCAGAGTCCATACCAACCTGACCATCACTGCAGACTCCTATTGAGCCTGCGGTCTACAAACACTCCCAAGTCTCTTGCCATAGTGCTGTCATTTAGCCAAGTGTCACCAAGTTTATATTTGTGTTTTTGATTACTCCTCCCAATGTGTAGCACGTTGAATCTGTTGCACTGAACTACGTCCTGTTAGCTCTAGCCCAATCTTCCAGTCTGTCAAGATCTTTCTGAATTGTGCTTGAATCCTCCGTGGTGTTCACAGTGATTCTCAGTTGCATGTCAGAGAGGGAGGGGGCAACAGAAAACACATAGCATCAGCATGAGCCCAAGTGTTTCTGAGTCTATGTGCTATTTGCTTGTCTATGTGCTATTAAGTTTGTGCCGCTGGCAGGGAAGTTTCTGGCAGCAGCGAACACGCCCCAGGTGCCCAAACAGCGGGGCTGCCCCACGCCTCCCTGCATGAGGAGCGGTGACTCCCTGCCCCCTACCCGTCTCTGCCTGTGCCTGCACCTCCTCCTCCTCCCCCGAGCAGTGGAGCTACCCCTGGCCTTCCTGCCTGCAGGTGAAGGTGGGGGCCCATGGTGGTGGGGCCCCATGCCCCCCGGCCCACTGCTCCCCAGGACAGCTGGCATGGAAGGGGAGGCGGCAGGCAGGCAGGCAGGCAGGCAGGGAGGGAGGGAGGCAGGGAGGGAAGAGATCAGGGAGGCAGGTGGGAGTGGGCCAGGGGGATCAGCAGTGGCGGGGTTGGGGGGGCAGGGCCGGACCCAAAGCAGGGCGAGGGGTGGAGCGGGGCCGGACCCGAAGCGGGGGACTGGAGGGGACTGGGGCCAGACCCGAAGCGCGGGGGGGTGTGGAGCTGGGCCAGACCCAAGCAGCAGGTGAGGGGCGGAGTGGGGCCGGGCCCGACACAGCAGGGGCTGGAGGGGAGCGGGGCCGGGCCCAAAGCAGCGTGGAGGGAGTGGGGCCAGACCCACAGTGGCTGAGGGGCTGGAGCAGGGTCCAGGCGGAAGCAGCAGGGTCGGCGCGGAGCAGGGCAGGACCCAAAGTAGCGGAGGGGATGGCAGGGAAGTAGGGCTGCACACGAAGCGGCAGTGGGGGTGGGGTGGGGCTGGACTGGTCGGGGGGCAGGGCCAGCCCCACAGCAGGGGAGGGGGGAGCGGGGCCGGACCCGAAGCAGCGAGGGAGGAGGGGAGCGGGGCCGGGCCCGCCGGGGGTGGGGCCAGCCTCAAGGAAGCGAGGGGGTGCGGGGCCGGACGAGGAGTGGCAAGGGGGGAGGGGGTGCTGGGCTGGACACGCGGCTCGCCCCCCCCGGCCCCCCCCGCCCCCATCATTCTTGAGGGCAAATTGCTAGTCATTTCAAACGAGCAAAAGGAAAAATTCGTGTCACGAACTATACGGGCAAGAGAAGCTCTGGTGCGCACCAGTACTTCTGTGACACGTATGGCCTCTGACACACACATGCTCACAGGAAGTGCAACAGTTCCTTGAGGATTTATTTATTCTAGGCTGAAGTCTTCAAATTTATTCAGTCACAACCGTACTATTTCACACAGCACTAAACACTCTCAGCATATTTCTTTGAATGAACTTTCAGGTGTGTTTCTGTGGTTCGTGCCAGGCCGGGGCAGGGCTGCGCCAGCTGTGGAGGAAGGTGAAAGCATCACCCGGAGGGAGAACATCTTTCTCTGCTCTGCTGAGTGCGGCAGGACGTCAGTGTTCAGGGCAAAGCTCAGCCGCTCCCTGCTCTTTACAGCCCGTTGTGAGACGGGCCGGATTTCACCTCTGCCTCAGCCATGGGCGGAGGGGCTCCAGCTCCTCCTCCGGCCCCGCCTCAGCCTGCCTGGGCGCCGCCTCGCTCCTGCCTTTCTGCGCCCTCCTCACGGCCCAGTCTGGATGCATGGGCAACTCAGCACCCCCCAGCTACCACAGGCAAAGACCCTTCCCCTTTCCACTGTCCGCTTCCTTTTTCTGTCTTCTCTCCTCCCTGCTCCTCACTCAGGTCTCTCCCCTTTTCCCATTTGATGCAGCTCCCTCTTCTCCTCTCTGAGACCGCTTGTATTGAGCCTGTAGTAACCTCTTCCCTAAGCCTCCTCCTTTCCTTCCCCTTGATTCCCAGGGCAAGATCTTTCCTTTCCTTCTCCTTGATGCACGGGCAGGATCCTCTGATGTACCAGCACTGCTCCTCTCCATCGTCTCTGCTCCCCTAACAGGCAGAAAGGGCAGAGTCCTCACCGCACAGGGGCTGTGCCTAGATATAAAAGAGCAGGGCAGCTGCTGGGGTCTCTGTGCTTCCTGGTGTTTCTTTTTCTCCTCTGTCCAAGCACCACGAGGTGATCGTTCTCCTCTCTCTGTTTATTGGCCCCAAGTTTACAACACTGCTTGTAGTGCAGCTGTCTTTCTGTTTCCATCAGACACTTGGTGCTTCTTGTACCCTCTACAAACATGTTACCATTCCTTTCTCCATGACGAAACCACTTCCATTTATTTCTCTATTTTGTTTACTCACCACTATCACAGGATTAGGCTGTTCCCAAGGGCAGAAGCGGTGAGCTGTGCCCATGCTCTGCCCGTCATACCTCTGCCTGGGCTCCTCTCTGACACCAGCGTCTCTGGTGCCCTCCCTGAGGACAGATGGGGGCCGGAGGGGGATGATCCTGAGTCCCAGCCCTGACCCAGCCGATTGTTTCTCTGTCCCTGACTTGTGTCTGCCTGCGGGAGGTGAATCTCCCCTGCCCTATGCTGAGGCCTCAGGCTCCTCCGCATTCAGAGCTGGGTAAATGCTGGAGGAAGGAGACTGCCTGATTCACCCTCCGGCTGGGGCGGATGCTGTCACTGACACGCTCCAACGCTTCCCCTGGGCTGAGCTCTGCCCTGATGCCCCGATTCTCTCCTTTCTCCTCAGTGAAGGTGACTCTGGATCCAAACATGGCTCACCCCCAGCTCGTCCTGTCTGAGGATCAGAGAAGTGTGGCACGGGCAGAGACATGGCAGCAGCTGCCCAACAATGCTGAGAGATTTGATGCTAAGTGCTTTGTCCTGGGCTGTGGAGGATTCACCTCTGGGAGACAGTGCTGGGAGGTGGAGGTTGGGGAGGGGGGATATTAGGCTGTGGCGGTCACCAGAGAGTCTGTAAAGAGGAAGGGATGGATTTACATTAGCTCCAAGGGAGGGATCTGGGCTGTGCGGCACTGGCAGGATCGCTATGAGGCTCTCACTGCCCCTCATCGCACCCACCTGTCCCTGAGCGCAGTGCCCCAGAGGCTCCAGGTATATCTGGACTGTGCAGGAGGCAGGTTTGGTTTCTCGATGCTGACACCGAGGCCCCGATCTTCACCTTCCTGCCAGCCTCGCTCACCGGGGACAGCATCCAGCCCTGGCTCGTCTCTATGACCCTCAAGCCAGGCCCAAACATGCAGCAAATGTACTGCTGGGTTCAGTGACACAGCTATGCTGAGATGCAACAGCTCTAAAACAATAAAATGGGAACCGAGGGCTGTCCTGCACCAGGATTGAACTACAGCTAGCACCCAACCACACCACTTAGTTGGGGCATGAAATGCAAAAGGGACAAAAAGAGGTCCAGGCCTTTTTCACTGGGCCTGGCCTGGGCAGCAAAAGCCAACCAGACCTATACTGCACTGAGACCTGTATAAACAAGAAGTTCCAGGTCTCACCCTGGCTCAAACAATGCCACTCTTCACCCTGGCCCAAATCTACCAGCCAAAAATGTGGCTCAGGTTCAGCCACACAGGTAGGTAGAAATGCAATATTTCTGAAACAGCAAATGGAGTCTCTGACTCATGGCTGTAGCCTGGACATCTAGGCTAAAGACAGACATTCAAAAAGCCTGAGCCTGAATTGATTCAATCTTTGCAGATTAGTCTAACTTGGATAGGCTAAATCAGTTTGTAACCCAGAGAGCCAGCCCAGAAATGCAAAGATATGCCTGTAGTGGCTCAGGTTAGAAGCCACAGGAGGGGAGGAGCACTAGAGAAGCCCCCTCTGCTTGCACACGGCAGAGCTGAGGAGGGCATGGCCAGGTCCTGGCAGGATGCTCTGAGTATTCCCCCCGCTCCTGAGCTGCCCAGCAGGGAATGTTTTTCACCCCTAACTCAGTATTTATTAACTCACAAAGCCTCTCGCCATTAACCAATGGAACTCTTCTTAAACAGCTCTTCCAAGCAAGGACATTAAGCTACCTGTTGATTAGCTCCAAAAAGCCTGTCTGCCTGTCCTCTCCCACAGAATGGACTGCAGCCAGCACGTGGTCTGCTAGCAAATGCTGTTGTGTCTGTGTAAGGCAGAAGGCAATAATTTGTGCTTAGCAGGGAGAAGCCAAGCTGATGCTCTGTGCCTGCAAGTCTCTACCAAACTCCAGCCAGTGAGTGCAAGGCAGGGGCCAGCTTTGCAGTGGAGCACAGTGCTCTGCCCAGCACAGCCCAGAGAGCATGCTGGGATGCTAGTGGTGTCTGGTTTATCTTAAACCAGGAAGTGGTCTGGGGCAGATATTGCATAAACCAGTTTGAGTCAAATCAGTTAAGTTTGATACTTCATTGAACTAGGTTTATTGATTTCAGACTTCTTTCAGACACTTTCCAACTGTTTCACGTGCACTGAACATCTGTTCTGGTACAGGTTTAAACCAGTTTCTGATCACTTAAACCGGTTTATGTGTAATGTCTGTCCCTAGCCCTAGTCTCAGCTATTCCACTGTGCTGAGACAATACACTTACAAAGCAGAGGGGGCCAGGCCCCTGTGGTCAGTAAGTGCCAGGATGCCATTCCTTATCAGTCTGCTTCAGGGATGACTACACCCATGGTATCTTCCCACTCAAGGCCTGTGTGGCCCAAACTGCCAGCAAGTGTAACAAGCACCTGCAGTGTCAGGCACAATCGCTACAGCCAATGAGGGATTCACATACTTTATGTAGAGGGTCCTAGGGTTTAGGGTTACAGGCCAACAAGAAGGGACAATTGCAGGTTAATAGGCATTCACAGTATAACAACATACACTTGGAGGGCAAGTTGTTTTTTGGGGTTTTTTTTAAAGATGTGGTCAGTAGTGCTGGGGTACATACATTCAGCACAGAGACTCCCTCCACACCTCTGGAGTTGTTCCCAAGAACCAGCTTTTACTCCAGGGTCATTTTGTGCAGGTCTATAGGTTGGGGATCATGTGCAGTCGGTCTGTGGTTTATCTGTGCTGTGCAGAGACTCCCCTGTCCTTTCATCCATCTCACAGCAGCCACAGGCACCCTGGCATGTTGCCAGCCTGGGCTCCCAGATCACGTCTCCTTACCCCCGCCCCCAGGCTGTTTGGGATTTGCAGTC
>JAVSML010017301.1:33541-61677 GCA_038503035.1 Crocodylus rhombifer | reverse complement strand
AAAAAAAAAACACTATGCAAGCAAGTATGCAAATAAGCCTTGTCCTTATTTACTTTATATTACTCACTCTAAATTAGTTTCCAGTGAGTCAGTGAGAACTGGATCATCAAAGTTGAAGCATTTTAGTTCAAGGCAAGCAGTCATATGAAAGTGCTGACAGTGAAGCTGTAAGTTGATTAAGGCTCCCTGAGACTGACTTGGGTTTTGCATATGCTGCGTCAATTAACTGCCTCAAAAATCATCATACATTTTGAGCACTTTTAATATCCTACAAGGGTTGAAATTGTCATACAAATACAATAATTATTGTACACCTACCTGGTAATGCTGAGAGACGCTGGAAAAAAGTTCTGGATTCTAGTCTACGTTCAGAAAAGATTATGACCATACTTTCCTGGATTTAAAATTCTTTTGGATATGACCTTATAAACTGTGACTGTAATATTCACTGGACATTCATCCTTTTAATCGCATGCTTTTAGAGCATGACTCATTTTTTTCTAGCTAGTTCAAGGTACAAATAATTGCAGACTTAAAAGGTACTGAACAGGATTTTTGTCCTGTACATTCTAGGCCATTAATGATTGATCCACAGAGTCAAGCAAATAAATGGATAAAGAACTTTGAGAGGGAAAACCAGCTGAGTGTTATTAAGCTCACAGATACAGACTACATGAGAACTTTGGAGAACTGCATTCAGTTTGGAACTCCTCTTCTGCTAGAAAATGTTGGAGAAGAACTAGATCCATCACTCGAACCCCTGCTGCTTAGACAAACTTTTAAACAAGGTACAAGAACTTTAGTTATGAGTCCCAATGTATGCATCTGTAATGCTCCTTTGTTGATGTATTGTAACAGCTAATATATATTTTTTACTTTCTTTACTATTGCTGCCTGTGAACAGAGGAAGGTAATTTGATAATAGACTTTTAAATTTTTATTTTTACTTTTTATTTTTAAAGCTCATTAATATCACTTTATAGATTTTTTTTTCTTGCAATTTGCATCATACAGAAGTGGTAGATTTAAATACAGGATGCTTGACTCCATATAGGTAAGACTCCCATTGATACTGATTATCTTCTTTTCCCCAAAGTATAGAAGACTGGAAAACATCTTTAAAGCATGTTTTAACTTAATAATCACTAATATTTATTGCACTTAATTTTTGCAAAGCTTGGAAAAATTGCAGTTTTTTCAAGGGATGCAGTTTTTTATGTAAATGTTGTCCTCATAAAGTCAGAAGATGGCAATTATGAAGAATAGGGCCAGATTTGAGGCTGAATGTCACTTGCCTTTTTGCTCTGGAGAGGTTGGGAAAATGTGTAAATAAGGCAAAGAAACTGGGCAGTAATTCATTCTTGATCCCCCCTCATCATTCTACTTCCTTTCCTAATTGTTTTTTCCCTCTATCATTTCCAGTTAAAAAATAAAAAAAGTGAAAAGTCAATAAGATGGTGGAGATGGTTTAAAGAGAACATCCGGGTCACAGAGAACATGTTTTAAAAAAGAAATGTTTTCATAGTTAAATAACAATATCTGTTGTATATTGAAACATGTCATGAAGTATGAATTTTCAGCCATCTTTCCCAGGGTGCACCTGGAAAATCCCAAATACACTGTAGAGTTTTACAACTGCATGAAACACTCATGATTTTGAACAGTATACATGGGCGGATAAAAACCTGATGGCATTCAATACCAAAAAATGCAAGGTACTCCACCTTGGAGGTTGGGGGTAGGAAACCCACATCATGCTTATAGGCTCAGCAGTGCTACACTTGCTAGCACCACAGCCGAAAGGGACTTGGGGGTCATGATTAACCACAAGAAGAACATGAGCCACCAATGTGATGTCACAGCCGCCAAAGCAGGCAAAACTCTGGCTCGCATCCATACATGCTTCTCAGGCAAATCTCAGGATGTCATCCTCCTGCTGTACTCAGCCTTGGTGAGGCTGCAGCTGGAGTACTGCATCCAATTCTGGGCTCCACAATTTAAAAAGGATGTGGAAAAGCTTGAGAGAGTCCAGAGGAGAGCCACGTGCATGATCAGAGGGCAAGAGAACAAGCCTTATGTTGTGAGGCTGAAAGTCATGGGACTCTTCAGCTTGGAAAAAACATAGACTCAGGGGTGGCTTAGTGGCTGTCTATAAGCATATGGGGAGTGTGAATCAGGATTTGGGGGAATACCTGTTCACCAGAGTGCCCCAAGGGATGACAAGGTCAAACAGTCACAAACTCCTCCAAGATTGTTTTAGGCTGGACATAAGGAAAAACTTCTTTACTGTCCAAGCCCCCAAGGCCTGAAATA
Organism: Crocodylus rhombifer; assembly: GCA_038503035.1. NCBI lineage: Eukaryota > Metazoa > Chordata > Crocodylia > Crocodylidae > Crocodylus > Crocodylus rhombifer. Next base: position 59,364 of record JAVSML010017301.1, on the reverse strand, counting down.
GACTCCCTCCAGAGGTGGTGCAAGCACCTACTCTGGACTCTTAAGAAACATTTGGACACTTATCTTGCTGAGATCCTTTGACTGTAGCTGACTTCTTGCCCCTGAGGCAGGGGGCTGGACTCAATGGTCTTCCAAGGTCCCTTCCAGCCCTAATGTCTATGAAATCTATGAAATCTCCTAGGGTGCACCTGGAAAATCTCAAATACATTGTAGAGTTTTACAACTGCATAAAGCACTTATGATTTTGAACTGTATACACAAAATGGGCAGCAGTAGACTCCATACAGTCTGCTGCCATGACAGGTAGCTGTGACCTTGTTTCTCTAGTAAGATACCTGGTGTTGGAGATAAGGATGCAGAACCTTCCTCTGGAGAAGAGAACTATCAGAAATTTTCTTTAGGGAGGCTGTAGTCCAGTGCAGACCATACTTTTGGTAAGTGTGCCACAAATTGCTAGGGCTGTGCAAGGCTTCAGACAGAGCTTTGGATCCAGAGAAGCTTCGGAGGCTTCAGGGTCCGAAGCAGCACATCTGGGTCAATGCACTGCCTCATTCGGCTTCCCGAACCGGTTCAGAGCTGCCTCAGAGATCCAGCAATAGGTTATAATGGGGAAACAATAAAATATCTGTAACTTTGTTGTTTTTTGTCCAATTTGGATGACATTTTCAGGGGTGGTAGTCTCTGCATAAAGGATGAAGCCTGCCAAGTTTCAAGAATATTGGTGCAGGGGTCTGGGGGGAACAGCATCCCAAATTCTTGAAAGCAAAACTGTCGTGTCTACATGTTACAACACAGGGGGGTGAAAACCACTAGGGTGGTAGCTCTTACTGAGGCCACAAAGCTTGCCAGGTTTTAAGAAGATCAGTGCAGGGGTTTGGGGGGAACTGCACCTCAAGCTGTGGACAAGCAAAACTGGTGCCATGGGTGCTTGTGGGACTGACTGTGTCTGTCTTGGGGTGGGGAGGGGAGACACTACTGGAGGCCTGGCTGCTAAGCTGCTGTGTTACCAGTTACCAATCAATCCATCATGATTCACTCAGGAACCAGGGACTCAGGGACAGGGACCAGCTCAGTGCACAGGACCTAGCTACTATATAATGACTTAACGAGCATCAAGTAGCACCTACAAAACCAGGCTAAGGAGAGGAAAGAATCAATACAGACAATTAACTGCCCCAAGACAGATACAGTCTTGGCACAAGTTTTGCCTGTCAGCAGCTAGGGGTGCAAGGCCCAGAACACCCTGCACCAATCTCCTCCACAGCTGGCAGGTGTCGTGGCTGCAGCAGGGGCCACTGTCTCTGCAGCTGTCACCCTGCTGCGCCTTAACACACACAGTGTCACCCATGGCATGAGTTTTGCTTGTCTGCAGCTTGAGGGGCAGTTCCCCCCAAACCCCTGCACCTATCTCCTTGAAACTTGGCAGGCTTTGTGACTTCAGTAAGAGCTACCACCCCTGAAGATTTCACCTCCCTGTGGTGTGACACACAGCCGTGACAGCCATGGCTTTCAAGAATGACTATCGGTCTCGTGCCGGTATTTAGCCTTAGATGGAGTTTACCACCCGCTTTGGGCTGCATTACCAAGCAACCCGACTCCAAGAAGACCCGGTCCAAGAAGACCCGGTCCAAGAAGACCCCAGGGAGATGGGAGTTCAAGAAGAGTGGTTGCTTCTCAAGGAAGCGATCCTCAGTGCACAAGCTAAATCTATTCCAACACGGAGGAAAGGCAGCAAGAAGGCACAGCAGCCCCCCTGGCTCTCCAGAGACCTAGCGGACCTACTGTGGCTAAAAAGGAAAGCCTACAAAGGATGGAGGACGGGATTCACCTCCAAGGAGGATTACTCCGCGCTGGTCCGGTCCTGCAGGGAGCAAACCAGGAAAGCCAAGGCTGCAACTGAACTCCAACTAGCTTCAGGCATCAAGGACAACAAAAAGTCCTTTTTGAGGTATGTGGGGAGCCGGAGGAAAAGCAAGGGCAATGTTGGACCCGTGCTAAACCAGATGGGGCAACTGACAACTGATGCCCAGGAAAAAGCCAACCTATTAAATAGGTACTTTGCGTCAGTCTTTCATCAGTCACACGGGATGCCCATGCCTGCTATGGGACAGGGAAATCTGGGTGAGGGGGATCCCCTGCCCTCCATCAATGCTGACCTCGTGAAGGAACACCTTGAGAAGCTGGATACCTTCAAGTCAGCCGGCCCTGACAACCTGCACCCCAGGGTACTCAAGGAGCTGGCGAGCGTCATAGCCCAGCCCCTGGCACGGATCTTTGAAAACTCCTGGCACTCTGGTGTAGTGCCCGAAGACTGGAAGAAGGCCAATGTGGTGCCGATCTTCAAGAAAGGGAGGAGAGTGGATCCGGCTAACTACAGGCCCATTAGCCTGACTTCTATCCTGGGGAAGATCTTAGAAAAGTTTATTAAGGAGGCCATCCTTGAGGGACTGGCCCAGGCTAACATTCTAAGGGATAGCCAGCACGGGTTTGTTGCGGGTAGGTCTTGTTTGACCAATCTCATTTCCTTCTATGACCAGGTGACCTATCACCTGGACAAGGGAGAAGAGATTGATGTCATATATCTTGACTTCAAAAAAGCTTTTGATCTGGTATCCCATGATCACCTCTTGGCCAAACTGGCCGGTTGTGGCCTTGGCTCCACCACGATCCGCTGGCTGGGAAATTGGCTTCGTGGTCGGACCCAGAGGGTTGTGATTGATGGCAGTCACTCATCATGGTGCCCTGTAACCAGTGGGGTCCCTCAAGGCTCTGTCCTGGGACCCATACTGTTCAACATCTTCATTAACGATGCGGACATTGGAGTCAGGAGTGGACTGGCCAAGTTTGCCGATGACACCAAACTTTGGGGCAAAGCATCCACGCCAGAAGATAGGCGGGTGATCCAGGCTGACCTGGACAAGCTCAGCAAATGGGCAGACGAGAACCTGATGGTGTTTAACACCGAAAAATGCAAGGTTCTCCACCTTGGGAGGAAAAACCTGCAGCACCCTTATAGGCTCGGCAGTGCTACGTTGGTTAGCACTACAGAAGAAAAAGACTTGGGGGTCATCGTTGACCACAAGATGAACATGAGCCTCCAATGCGATGCTGCGGCTAGTAAAGCGACCAAAATGCTGGCGTGCATCCATAGATGCTTCTCGAGCAAATCCCGGGACGTCATTCTCCCCTTGTACTCGGCCTTGGTGAGGCCGCAGCTGGAGTACTGCGTCCAGTTTTGGGCTCCACAATTCAAAAAGGATGTGGAGAAGCTTGAGAGAGTCCAGAGGAGAGCCACGCGCATGATCAGAGGTCAGGAAAACAGATCTTACGATGACAGGCTGAGAGCTGTGGGACTCTTTAGCCTGGAAAAGCGCAGGCTCAGGGGTGATCTGATGGCCACCTATAAGTTTATCAGGGGTGACCAGCAGGATCTGGGGGAACATCTGTTCACCAGAGCGCCCCAAGGGATGACGAGGTCGAACGGTCACAAACTCCTGCAAGACCGTTTCAGGCTGGACATAAGGAAGAATTTCTTTACTGTCCGAGCCCCCAAGGTCTGGAACAGTCTGCCAGCGGAGGTGGTTCAAGCACCTACATTGAACACCTTCAAGAGTAATTTGGATGCTTATCTTGCTGGGATCCTATGACCCCAGCTGACTTCCTGCCCTTTTGGCAGGGGGCTGGACTCGATGATCTCCCGAGGTCCCTTCCAGCCCTAATGTCTATGAAATCTATGAAATTTGGGGTACAGTTCCCCCCAAACCGCTGCACCAATATTCTTGAAACTTGGCAGGTTTCATAGTCTTAGCAGAGGCTACCATCCCTGCAAGTTTCATCCAAATCGGACAAGAAACAAAGTTGTAGATATTTAATTGATTTCCCCATTATACCCTATGGCTGGATCTCCAAGGCGGCTCTGAAGCTTCAGAGCCGCTTTGGCCAGATTGAGGCAGAAACCTGGTCTGGATCTCTGGATTGGATCATGGCCATCCGAACCAGCTGGATCTGAAGCTGGATCAGATCGCTGCCGACTTGCGCAGGCCTAGTATTTATTCCCCCACTCCCACTGGGGGACTGTAGTTGAGGTCTGCCTTGCCCGGGTGTAGCAGCCCATCAGGCATTTGTCCCTCTCCCCACTTCAGCAGCAGGGGAGGGGACAAGGGGACATGGCCAGAACTGACTGCCATGGCACCAGCATTCACCTACCTTGCCACAGCTGCAGTGCTGGGGCTGTGGGCTGAGTTGGGCCAGTCTGCAGGTGCTGCTGAAGGTGGACACACAGGGGCCGGCCCAGGTTGTGGGGCTTGGGCAGCAAGCTGACTATGCAGTGGACTGCCCAGGCTGGCTCAGAGATGCCAGCAGACCCAAAGCCTAGCAGCCACCCACCACGGGGGCTTACAGCCCCTGCCGCACACCCTGTTCTGTGCAGTGCTTGCCTGCTGCAGCTACACCACAGGCTGTGCGCTGCCCAGGGCCAGTGGGGCTCTTCTGCTTCCCTCACCTCCAGCTGCTGCCACTGATGCCACATGGCTCTGGGTGGGCAGGTGGAAGTTTAGCCCTGTGGCTTCTGCCTAGTGCACAGAGCTCTGGTTCCAGCTCCAGCTGCTTTCCACCTGCTCCCCACCCCCACTCCCACCACAGGGACTGCTTGTCTGGCCAAGTGGGCAGAAGACAGGTAGAGCTGGAGCCAGAGCTCCAGGCGCTGGGCAGAAACCACCAGTCTAAAGCTTTCATTTGAATAGTCAGAAGAGAATATGTCTGAAGCTGTGCCATGAACAACCTCCCCTCTCAGAGGACCTTCTTGCTGATGACTGGCAGTTCATTATAGATTATATGTTGTTACCCCATACTAAATGTTGTTATTTCCCCAGGTTGTCAGTATACACGATGCTTCACAGGCAAATAAGAGGACTTCTCGGAGAATTTAACAACCTAAGATTAAAAAAACCATAACAAATAGCATCAGGACACCTGGATTATAATAAAAATATGTTCTTCCTTAGGATGTCATTTATGCATTTTGATACCTTGCTTTATTTTATGATTTAGTGTAGTTGCAATGAAATAGGAATAGGAAATTTGAGAACAATCTAAAAAAGGTATCTTTTCCAATTTTTATACAGACACTAAAAGTAGAGTAGTGCAGCCATATGTGAAACACTATTAGCAATATATGAAACACTATTATTCTCACCTACAAGTAAATTCCTAACCTCATGGAAGTCTGTGTGGACTTCAGTATTGTCTTCAGTGGGGCTAGGATTGCTTACCACTTGAGCATGCTTGATTTGCTATTAGGAAGAATTTTGCTTTTACTTGATCACAGAAGTCATATTTTTGTGAAAAAAAGCTGAGATAAACACATAACTCACATTAATATTTATTCTCTTAACTTTAGGGGGAATGGATTGCATCAGGCTTGGTGAGACAATTATTGAGTATTCCAGTGATTTCAGATTCTTTATTACTACAAAACTAAGAAATCCACATTATTTGCCTGAACTAGCTACAAAAGTTTCTCTACTCAACTTTATGATAACTCCAGAGGGACTTGAAGACCAGTTGCTCGGTATTGTTGTTGCAAAGGAAAGGTGAGTGTTTGTTTATTGAAAACAACCAAATTAAATACTTTAAACTAGCAGCTTTAGAAACAAATAAAAGATACGTTTATATCAAAACCAAAATTGTTCTTTGTTCTAAGTGATCCTTACTAAGAGAATCTTGGGGCCCTGCTACATGTTCAAATTAAAGCTAGATAGAAACCAGATATAGAATTGTTACACATTTTTCAAGCACTAACTTTTGTAGCTGGTTGTCTCTTTTTATAGCTCTTTCCATTTTTATGGTATGTGGCTGGTCTAAATTGCACAATTAACTGGTTAATTGTGTGATAATTACTTTGCACTTGTGGCTGGTCTTACTTTGCACGTGTGGTCAGTTTAAATTTAGTCAGTTTAATGCAGTTAACCGGTTAATTGCATTATATATGTAATGTGTAACCAGAGGCCTTGGTTTTTCAGTTGTCTTATCTGTTTGCAAGGGCCATCAGTATTTTTCAGATTCAGATGAGATTTGGAAAACTATACTGATATTTAACTTTACCACTGCATAACCATAATTATTGTTTTCGTATCTAGTCCATAACTTTGCACATGTAAACATGGATATTGGATTTTTAAATTATTTTGTTATTTTTAAATTATTGATGGTAACTCTGAAAATCTTTCCAGTTCTTATTTGTTGTCACATAGAAACAGATTTAATTGGATTTTCTGATGGTCCTGTCTTTTACAGATTGCCTGGTTAAACATGTTAGAGTCCACTTGTTAAAAATCTGACTACATTTAATGAACATTCCATATGATAAACACAGGCAGTACAATACTTGTGCAAATATTTACTCAGAAGCAAGAGTTATAGTACAAGAAAATCAATTTTAGCTGACATTTCCAGAAGTCTGAGTATAAAGTTTTAGACCATAAAACTAAAGCATAGGGTTTAAATTGTTACATGTTTAGGCATCCAAATAGATGATAAGCACTTAAAGCCGTAAAGGATTTAGAGGACAAATTCTGTTATGATTACATAACTTTACTGAAGTTAGTAGAAATATACTAAATATAAGAAACAATTTTACCCCAAATGTCTAGTTTTGGCCTTAATATCTTGCTAAAATAGAGTGAATAATGGGAATTAGCTGTAATAGAATTTAAGTGATTGTCTCTAAACGGAAAAAAGTGAATGGAATACTATACAAAATCTCCAGAAGTAATTGGTTTCCGTAGCACTAATATAACATGATTAATGAGCTCTAATCTTGGCAAATATTAATTTTACAAACATAGGTTAACTATATACAGGTATCAAAATGTGTAATACATAATGCATTAACTTGGGTATATGTTTTGTTTTATTAGACCAGAATTAGAAGAGGAAAGGAATGCTCTCATCCTTCAGTCTGCAGCCAATAATAAACAGCTAAAAGAAACTGAGAAAAAAATTTTAGAGACTTTACAAGTAGCAGAAGGGAATATACTAGAAGATGAGACTACAATTATGGTCTTAGACTCTGCTAAAATAATGTCTAATGAAATCACTAAGAAGCAACAAGTAAGCGAAGTTAACCTTTGCTTTAAAATTAATAGAGTGATCCCAAAATTAATTGGATAATGTGCTGTGTAAAAACCTAAAGCTTTGCTTCCTAGCAGGAAGACTATGAATTAGAAGTGAAATAAAGAAAACACTGAATGTGAAATGGTAAGGTCAATTCATAAGACAAAACTATGGATCAATCCTGAAGTTCTTTCTCATGGCTTAATCCGTCAAGGCAAATAACTTTAAAAGGAGTTCTGCCTGGATAAGGATGGAGTAAAAAGTAATGACTTCAGAATTGGGCTCTATATTAAGATAAAGTAAGAATCTAAGTGTTAAACTAATAGAAGACAACATTTTAAAGGAGACAGTAATTACCAAGGCATCTGGATATGAAACTTCAAGCCAGAAACTTCTAAATTCTAATACTACAACTGCCTCAAACTCATCTCGTTGGTCACAGGTGAATCACACCTGTCTGTATGTTAATTTTCCAATAAGTAAAATGAAAATAATGATTCCACGGGATGTAGTAGAGGAGGCTGTGCACACTGAGAATAGCTATATATGCTAATTATAGCAGGTTATGTTGTTCCCCAGTTTTAGAGAAACCTTTTGGGAAGAAGAGACTCCTTGAGGTGCTATTTTTTAATTTTCTCTGAAATATCCTATTTGTGGAGAATTGTGCCCTGCAGTGAAAATAGCAGAGGGTTATCTCTAAACCTGAATATCTCCCAGCAAAGAAGGGGACAAGTCCATGCTTTCTCTCTTGCCTCTGCTTTTGGACATCACTTCACAGGGGTTCCACTGTGATGATAATCGGCACTACTTTATACAGGCATTTTGCCCTTCGGGAAAGGGGCCAAGGCATTTGCCACCTATAATAGTAATCTTTTCCCAGCCCCAGTCCTCCTAGCTCAACCCATTCCTTCTTCTCAACTATTGAGCTGAATTCCCGCACAAAATGCACACATCTAGGTTATGGATATAAAAATAACTGGGACAGGGGTGCAGTGTTTTCTCCACACTCATCTTCACAGCCCTTGGTTTAGAGTATGTCAGCACAGGGATGTGGACTGGCAGAACTAACACCTGGTGTTATCTAGCACTTCATTTATTAATACCTCGCTATTTTAAAGCTACAATATATACCTAATACTAAGAAACAAATAACTCTCAACTTTTACATTAAATGTATTCTTGTTTCTTTGTTTTCATATAATATTTTTATAAAAAGTGACTGTATTGTAGAATACTTACTGCTAGAATGATTGTTTTAAAATTTGAAATCCAGGCATATTTAAAGACATAATTGTTGTGTTTGATGTGTCTTATGCCAAGTGACTTTGTGGAAGTATCTTGATGAGTTTTGTCTTGGCTTTTCTGTCTTTGGCTCCACTTCGCTCCATGTAGTCTGTTATTGAAGTCAAGTTGCCCTTGTATGACCCACCTAAGGCTCACTCCAGGACTGAGGCATTAGATGACGAGCATATCTGAGCATGGAAAATGTACTATACAGTGCACAATAAGCGCATGTTAATAATGGGTGTGTAGTAATAACTATTTCTGTACAAAGGGAAATATTAAAAGTTTTTGTTTTTTCTTTTACTTATGTGTCATTTCTGTTTTAGGTTGCAGAGAAAACAGAAATTAAATTAGCAGAATCTCGAGAAGGCTATAGACCCATTGCAAAGCATTCATCGGTGCTCTTCTTCAGTATTGCAGACCTGGCTAACATTGATCCCATGTACCAGTACTCTCTCAGTTGGTTTGTTAACCTCTTTATCAACTCAATTCATGACAGGTAAATAAAATATTTCTGGGCAAAATCCCATATATTCCTTTCTCTTCTCACCAACAGGATTTAAATTGGGTTTTCTTCTTCTTCTTTGTATCGAAACATTTTCAGAAACATCCTCAAATTTTGGTGGTATGATTTTTTTTCTTCAAGTGGCTGCAGGTATATTTTTGTACAAGTAATTTAGTAAATGCAGGCTGCATTACAGGTGTGAAAAACAAAACAAAACAAAACAGTGCTTTACTTTCAGCTTAGCATGCCCCTACCCCTGGACCAAGCATCCCAAATGGTTCCCTTGGTAATCATGTTTTTCAGAAAATAACACTCCTTATAGATATCTGTTGCAGTGTGCCTTGGAAGAGTCCAAGTCTGGTGTTGAATTAAAACTATGATGGAGTGGTAAGAGTTCTGGTACCCAAGTATGATAGTGATTTCAGTAAATCATTTTGGCTGGGCTTTCAGAAAAGACTTAGGGAGCTGGATGTCTAACTCATTTTGAATGTAATTGATTTCAGTGAGAGCTAGGTGCATAGTTTCCTTAAGGACAATTTCAGCCCTAGTCTATATCCTACCAAACCTTTTCAAAATTATTTTATTTTATTTTATTTGCTTCATTGATTCAATATAAACAGTCATGTTCTCTTTCACTTTCTTTTCTTTTAGTAACAAATCTAAAATTTTGGAGAAGCGCCTTCGTTACCTGAACGATCACTTCACATACAACTTGTATTGTAATGTGTGTCGCTCTTTGTTTGAGAAGGACAAGCTGCTGTTTTCCTTTTTACTCTGCTGTAACCTTCTCATGTAAGATTTATATTTTTTGGAATTTTTTCATAATACAAAACAATCATTTCTCTTCTACTGAAATAATGTGCAAATGGTGGAATACTTGTGCATGTGTTTTGATGAGTATATCTTTAAAGCCTCATCATGAAGTGAATGCTTTTGCTTCCCCCAAATATTTTATTAACTTCCTCCTATTGGGTCTTTATTGCCCTTTGCAAAGAGGTGGGATGATGCTGTGTAATAGGGTTGCAGTTATTTTTTTAAATAACAATTGCCATTATTTAAAAAATATTTCAGGTTAAAATTCTCCAAGGCAGTGGTTTCTCTTTTCAACAGCTTTGCTTGGCATATATCACAACTCCTTTCTTGTAAAACTTTTCTCTTCACCTCCCCTTTCTTTTCACTTTTGTGTCTTTGCCCATTTCTCAGCGACAAAGATGACAAAGTGCTGCTGATCCTACCACACAATGTGGTGTGTGTGTGTGGTGGCTGGCAGAGGAAAGAGAACCATAAATTATCTATTGCAGGGATTGTCAACCAGGGGTACATGTACCCCCAGGGGTACTTAGAAAAGTCGTAGGGGGTACGTGTGTGTGTGAGTGGGGACAGAGTGCAGGGATGGAGTGTGACCCAGGTGGAGTGCAGCAGCGGCGTCTCCCCTGGCACATTCTCGCACTTTGGCTCTTACCTGGGAGAGGGGAAGGGATCCACCAGATGCCGCTAGCCCCATGCTACACACCATGGCACCTCCCTGCCTCCCACCCCAGTTCACTCTTCTGATAGTCTGAGAGGCAGTCAGCCTGAGAACAGCAGTCTGCCCTCCTCCCCCCCACCAATCCATACAGCGAGCCCCAGCCCCCTGCACTGTGGGTGCAGAGCTGCCTTGTGAGGGGGGCAGTTAGGGAGAGGGGTTGGGCTGCAGTGCTGTGTGGGCCCAGGGCCAGCCGGGAGAGGGTGCAGCTGTGGGAGACAGCAGCTGCACTGTGCATTCTGCTGTTACACCCTCCCCTTACTAAAAAGAAGCATTTCACATGGGAGGTGGGGGTTGAGCCCAGCATGTCTGGCAGCTCCAAGCCCGGCAGGAAGCCAAGATGTGCATTAACCCATGAGGGGCTGTCCCTGCCAGTGCAGCTCTGTGCCAGCCGGGGCAGGCCCCATGGCATTGGCCCCAGGGGGTGGGCAGGCAGCAGCAAAGGCTCAGTTCCTCAGCAGGGCTCCAGCTCAGCCACAGCGGCCCTTTGGCGTGCCCTGGAGAAGCTCCAGCTGGAGCACAGCATTGGTGGCCAGCAGCAGCTGTGCTCACAGCCTGGCTGAGCTGCACCATGGGTGAGGAGCACAGCTTGGAGCAGGGAGGAGCTGCACTGTCCCACAGGGGCTGAGGCGCTCACTGACTTTCTTCCTCCTGCACTTGAGCAACTTCTTCCTTTGCCGCTGAGCCCTGCCTGTCCCTCATACCCGGGCTCACAATGCCTCTGCCAGAGGCCATAGGACTCTACCTAAGGCCTCCTGGTTGGGACTCTGTGAAGGCTTGAGACCTGCTTGTCAGGCCGCTGCTGCCACAGTCACATGTGAGCCCACCCGCATCCTGCTGAGTGGTGCCTATGCAGCTTGTAGAGGGGCGCTGCTGCCCTCGCCCCCCCCCCCCAGCCCTGCTTCTGGGAGCAGTGTGATAGGTGGGCTCCTGGGACCCACTGTGGCAGGCAGGTTGGTGGTCACACAGCCCCTGTCAAACATGACACAGGGCACCATTCAGCCCTGTCTGACGTGTGCAGCCAGCCCTGCCTGGAGGCAACCAGGGGTGATGTAGTGTTATTACCCCAGCCCAGCCAGCGGTGGCTGCAGCTGGTTCCCCTTGAGCCATGAAAGCCCATGTGGCTGCCCCGTGCTGAGGGGGCTCTGTGTGCTCCCGCCAGTAATGTTAAAAATGGAAAAAATATAAAGGGGTATAGACAGAAAGGGTACAGTTGTTAAAAAAGGTTAAAAAACCCCTGCTCTATTGGAAATATTACAGTAGCATTTTTATGTATATGTTTCTGAAAAAAATTGGGAAGTTATTTAAGTTGCTTAACTGTAAACCATTTTAATATACAGCATTTGCCAACTTCTCAAACAAATGTGTCCATATCTCCTTCCACGTTGTCACCTTACAGACTCAACAACCTTCTTGAAATGATTTATAAAGCTACTATCTTCTCCTCTTCAAGTGTCTTCTAAAAGACCTGCTCTTGCCATAAAACCCAAAAGAAACCAGTCTATTATTGATGGGCAGAGTTGATTTTATTTATTTATTATTTCTCAATCATTTAAAGTAGGGGTGCTCAACCCCTGACCCACATGTCATCCGGGCCTCAGGGCTCCCCCAGGTCCAGAAATTGGCGGTGGGGGAGTGTTGGCACCACTCCCCTGCTGCCGGATTTCCAGATCTGTGGGGAGCCCTAGGCCCTGCATATTGGATGGGCACCTGATACCAGTGTGCAGGGCTAGGTAGGGGTGGCACCAGGCCCCAGAATCTACTACCAGTGTGGAAGATTGGGAAGGGGTGATACAAGGCCCCTGGGACCCAATCCCTGTGCATAGGGCAGCGAGGGTTGGTGTTGGGACTCAGGGCCTGATCCTGCCTTGCAAGGCTCAATCAGGCCCACAGGCCAATTCCAGGTCACTTATCTGGTCCGTGGGGCCAAAAGGTTGGGCACCACTGATTTAAGCATAAAAGGGAACTTGTACATGTGATTGTATGTTTGATCTTCCACTCTTAAATTGATCTTGAGCCAGGGATCTCAGGTGCTATTGTAATATAAATGTTATTAGATAATAACGGAGCATAATTCTTTTAAAACAACTTTTATGTTATGGTATATCCATTTTTTTCGTATAACTGAGCATTATCTGGAATTACTTGTGAATGCAGGGCTAAGAAAGAAATAGAACTTCAAGAATTTATGTTCTTATTAACTGGAGGAGTGGGTCTCAAGAACAAATACAAGAACCCAGATCCATCGTGGCTACCAGATAAGAGCTGGGATGAACTGTGTCGTGCAAGTGAAATTCCAGCTTTTAGAGGACTGAGGTACCAATAAACATCCAGTGTGAAATTCTCTATAACTCATTTTGGTAAAAACAAGAAATATTTCTAAGTAATTTTGGACCCTAGAATACTAAAGTTATATTTATAACTGAACCACACAAAGTATGCCTCACCTTCAGAAGTCTGCATGCTGCTTGGCCTGGCCTGGCCTGGCCTGCAGCAGAGCAGAGCAGTGCAGGGCACAGCCCTCCTGCCTCAAGCTTTTGGCAGCGTCCAGCAAGCCAGATAGGTTCAAACTGGTAAGCTGGATATGGCCTGCAGACCATATTTTGCCCACCCCTGCCCTAGGAATTTAGAGCCAGTGCACACAAATAGCATGACCTGCTTTGATTCTGGGGCATCTTTGAGGCTAGGGCCTGAAGCACTGTAGCTTACTTCATGGAGAAACGAACCCCATTTTCTGACAGAATGACCAAAAAGGTATTTCAGGAGGGATCGATCTTACATGCATTCTTTCTATTAAAGATAAAGATGAGCTTTAGTAGAAGGGTCAGGAAGGAGAGAGGGTTGTGATTTCAACTCATGATAGGCCCAGAATTTCTCCCTTTGCTTCCCCTGCAGAAAGGAAAATCTCTCTGAATTCTTTTGTTTGGGAGTGGGTTTTTCTGCCACATCTATCTGGAAGAATCAGGAGGTTCACTTTCCAAACCAAATTCATCTCCCAAGATCCAAGCAGACCTGGAGGAACTATTGGTGGTCAGAACCAAGCAGAATAGAGGCTTTGTTCCTGCACAGCAGTGGGGGGAATGGGAGGAGAGGCACCTATGTTTCAGCACAGGGAAGGTTTAGTACAGGGGTGGACAATTATTTTCAGAGAAGGGTCGCCTACCCAGTTTTGGCAGGCCCAGTTTTGGCCCCATAGGTGGCCCTGCCCCTTGACAGGTGCCCCGCCCCCTGGTCACCATATTGGGACCAATGTTTCAATGTCTTGGGACCAATGTCCCAGGGCCAGCACCAGTGGGGCCAAGAGCAGGGCGCAGGCTGGCAGGGGTCTGTGGAGCTGGGCTGGGCTGCACCAGCAGGGAGGTGGGAGCTGGCTTGGCTCCATAGAGCCCCTGACAGCTGGGACCCTGTGCTCCTGTCACCCTGCTCTGGGCCCCGCTGGTGCTGGCCTTGGGACACTGGTGTGAGCCCTGGGCTCCCACTGGCTCCCCACCCGCTCAGACCCAGTGCCCCCCAGCCCTGCGGTACAGGTGGGGGGGCAGCACACAGTCCCGACCCCCCTGCTTGCTGGAAGAGAAGAAGCTGGTGCTGAGCATGGGGAAGAGTGGAGCATGGGGCTGTCTGGAGCAGGTGCAGGCAGCCCCAGGCAGGCTGCGAGTAGCTGCAGTGCAGGGCACTGGCCATGGGGTGGGCGAGGGGCTGCTTTTCCCTATGCTTAGTATCAGCTTGTAGCCTGCCCCCACTGCCACTGAGTGCAGTGGAGTGGGGAAGGCAGCCCTTCCCCGCCCCGTGCCCGGTGCCCCGCACTGCAGCCGCTCATAGCCTGCCTGGAGCTGCTGTGCCTGCTCCAGACAGGCCTGCACGGGCTGCAAATGCCTGCAGCACGGAGCGCCCGCCATGGGGTGGGCGAAGGGCCACTTTTCTCCATGCAGGGAAGGAGCCCAGGGGGGAAGCAGCCCCTCCTCCGCCCCACAGCTGGTGCCCCACACTGCAGGCACTCGCAGCCTGTATGGGCTGTCCAGAGAGGGCACAAGCAGCCTCGCGCAGGCTGCAAGCAACTGCAACATGGGGCACCAGGCATGGGTGGGAGGGGCCGCTTCCCCCGCCCCGCGCTCCTTCCCTGCCTGGGGTCCCCCGCCAACTTACCTGAGCTTCCTGCGCTGGGGCAGCCACATGCTCCCAGCCCAGAAGGGGCTGGGGCTTCTGGCTGGGGGGTGGGCCCAGGCAGCCCCACTGTTGTTGGAGCTTGCTGGGCTTTCCCTGGGACCTAATGCCCTTGGTTTCTGTCACTTTTGACAGGAACCAAGGGCAAAGAAATATTAATTTTCTACATTTTTTTTAGGAGCCTTGTGGGCCAGATAGAATGGCCTTGCAGGGTGCATCCTGCCCATGGCATATTTTGCCCACCCCTGGTCTAGTAAGTAGTAGAGTGAGTAACCATGGGATTCATTGCAGATTGCTGGAAGGAATGAGAATATAGAATGAATTTTATTAATTACATTGCACATGATCTTCCAATTTAATTATCTTCAATCAGCATGAAAAACTAAACTCCAACGTTTACAGTATTAGTCAGTACTTTTTCCTTTAGGAATCATGTTACTGAAAACATAAGTGAATGGCAAAAAATCTATGATGGCAAAGATCCACAAAACCTTCCTTTACCAAAACCAATGAACACGATGTTGAATGAGCTACAAAAGATGATCCTTATTCGGTGCCTCAGACCAGATAAGGTAAAAGGATATGCAAATGTGTTTGTAGATGATAACTTCACAACAATCAGTTTGTGCTGATTGTTATAACATCTAGTTTCTTTTTCAAGTGCTTGTCTGTACATAATGGCATTTCTCCAGTGCAAGTGTACTTTGTATATTTAAGATGGGTGAGAAGATTTTTGGCCCTCATAAGTGCTTTGATCCTGTACCACAGGCATTGTCTGCTTCATCATCTGCTTCACTGCTACAGCATCACTCTTGTACATTGCTCTTATACATACTAAGGCATAAGGGGCTCAGCCATCCCGTTCTAATGATTTATAGCTTCAGAGCCATGGTAAGGCCCATATTCTTGGCGGACTCAGCAGATTGTATTGTTATATAGATTTAAGGCATCTGGTGTTAGCAGGGATTTAGTGCATCTAATATAGTCTTTAGACATTCAGAAACATTACTTTTTTAAAATTTGTGTTAGGAAAATAAATTCTGGTAACTGGCCAAGCCAAGACCTTAAATAAAGTCTCTGAGTTTTAAGAACTGCCTTTCCTATGAAGTGGCTGTCTATCATTAATGATGGCCACAAGGGGTTTTGTTTGCCTCAGAAGAGGGTACAGAGTAAAAAATATTCTGTCTGTTGATCTCTTTCAAAAAAGGACTTAGTAGGTTTGCTTCAAACCTTTCCTTTGGACCATTCACTGAGGCCATTCTCAGCTCCAGGCAGGCAAAATTGTCGACAAGAATCTTCTTATCTAGCCTCCAGCCTAGTTTGCCTATGCATTAATCCGGCCCTGTCCAGCATGCAATGGAGAAGAGACATTTTTCATCTTTCCTTTTCTGAGGATGCTGGCTGGCCAGTTTTAACTCTGTTAAATTTGAGTTGTTTATAAGAACCTAAGAAGTACCATGGTAAATCAGGACAATGGTCCATCTAATTCAGTATCCTGTCTCTGACGGTGACAAAAGTGGGTGCTTTAGAGGCAGAGCATATGAGTAGAGTCTTTCTAGAGTTATTTGTCCGTTTCATACCCTCCTTGGAATTCACTGTCATTGATTGAGATGTTCCAAATGGTTCTGTTAGTCTACTGAGTGACCCTTCAGCTAGTTGTGTAGCTGGAATGGCAGTGTAATAGACTGTTTTAATTCAATGCAGAATTGTTACTTTTTCTTGACCCTGTCCTTGCCTGCCCCTTGTTGTGCAAACATTCTCCAGTGGACTCTTTGTATTGTGTCAGCATCACAGCTTGGCACAAGATAGCTGCAAGAATACCAGGGATTAGGTCCAAAGGATGTAGAAGAGCTGTACAGAGTAACTGCGCTACTCAGTTGCTGTATTATCCCTATCCAGCTCCTTGTTTTACATAATGATTTGAGAAACAACAAATAGGATGAAAGCAATTTTGCATACAACAAAAATTATATTTACTCTTTTAAACAGATTAGTCTGGCCATAACAGTCTTTGTAACGGATAAACTGGGCAAGAAGTTTGTAGAGCCACCACCGTTTGATTTAACAAAAAGTTACTTGGATTCAAACTCAACAACCCCACTAATATTTGTGCTATCTCCAGGAGCGGATCCTATGTCCAGTAAGTATATGCTATGGAGTTTTTCATTTCCTAGCTCTACAAAACAGTGACAGAGAGGCAGACTATTAGAAATGTACAGCTTTTCAGATTAAAGGCCTGTTTCTCCCTTTTCTTGCACCTTGTGGGTTCATTTTTACCTTTGTAAATAGGTTTAGAATGTTGTTGGGTCAGGCTGGTTATATACTGTAACATTTGATGAATTATGAAAAAAACTTGCATCTAAATAATATACCATCATGTTGTACATAGTTTTCAACAAAATAGTTATTTAATTCCCTTCCCTGCCATCAAAGTTTAATTGACTCAATTGCTAAAAGATTGCACCTTTCATTCAAGGTCTTCTGAAATTTGCAAATGATAAAAGCATGGTTGGAAATAAGTTTCAAGCCATCTCACTGGGACAAGGACAAGGACCTATTGCTGCAAAAATGATTAAAGAAGGAATGGAAGAAGGGACCTGGGTTTGCTTGCAGAATTGTCATCTGGCTGTTTCCTGGTTGCCAGTGCTAGAGAAAATCTGTGACGAATTTAACAGTGAAACCTGTCATCCTTTTTTCAGACTTTGGCTCACCAGTTACCCATCTCCTAAGGCACAGTATCTGTTTAATATTGTGTAATAAACACTTCCACCAAAAAAAAATCACCATGCAGTTCTGGCTCAAGGAAGGAGCACATTTTTTTAAAATATACCCATCCTACTACAAGATTATTATGAAAAATAATAATTTTTCAAATTATATATAATCAAAATAGAATCAACAAATATTAGAATAAAATATATGTAGATTCTTTATTACAAAACAGTGAATTTTCTGCTTAATATTTATGTTTTGCACTCAAAAATATGGTTTTAATTTTGAATGGTCAAGAAAGTAAAGGTACAAGGTACTTAAAAGTGTATTTATGTTTTGCTTTATGTTCAGTTCCAGCATCTATATTTTGACTGTTTATTGCTTGGAACAAATCATGATGAAACAATGATATTTTATTTGCAGAAGAGTCATGTACGTTACTTTATTTTAGTGAAAAAAATGTCACTATTTTCACATTTAATTTTAAATTACAAAAAAACCCCTAACATATTTTTTATTCAAATCAATTATAAACTGATAAAGTTTTATCTCAGTGCTTTGCAAACATTTTAAGGCACTTCCTCTGCTTTGAGGAATTTATAGTCTAGGAACCTAATCCTGAAAACACGTTCTTATTAGGAAGGAGGAGAAAATGTGGAAGCATTCTCAGCTTTTTTTATGTTGGCAAAAAGTGGTTTTGCTGTTAGGTCTACATCTACTGTAGCAGTCTTTATAGCCCTAGCTCATATAAGCAGAAGTTGTTTCAGCCAGAGTGTAGTCATGGTCTACAATACAAAAAAGAACAGTAAGGATGGCTTTTGGGTTTTTAATGTTTTAGGCAGTAATGTAAATCTGTTGAACATAAGTGACTGCATTGTCCCTTTGCATACAATCTGCACATTTTATTGCTCTCCATCAGTTTGCCACGTATTATCTAAGGCCTGAATTTGGCATTGTGCATTCAATTTTTAAGACTTTGAATATCAAGAACACGTTAAAAATACAAATACGTCCCAGGGACATGTCATCTTTTGCTGGTTTTAATATATACATTGCAATATATACATTTGACATAAGAGCTATATGCTGTAAGAGACACAACAGAGAAGCACTAATCCTTACAAAGTAACAGTTTTCCACATTTACCTAATGCAGTGTTACTATTTGTTTCATCTAGTTTCCAGCTACCATTCTGCAGAATGGAGTAAAGATGACAAATGAGCCTCCTACTGGCCTCCGGTTAAACCTACTACAGTCGTATCTTTCTGATCCTGTTTCTGATCCCAGTTTCTTCTCTGGCTGCCCTGAAAAGGAGTTGGTAATTTGCTTGCCTTTTACAATTTTTTAAATATGTTTTTTTTATCAGCAAATGTACTTTATCACCAAATTAAAATCTAAAACATTCCTTAAAATTATGAACTCTTGTTCTGAGTGACAATAAATATCGAAAGCGAATGAAGACTCTCATGCAGCTAGAGGTCAAATAGGTGTTATTAAATTATCAAAGCTGGAAATCCCCATGCCAATTACCCTGTAGTAAAACAAAAACAGTAGGAAGTCCCTCAATGGAGGAAGGAACTCTCTGGGGCTCTACCAGTGTGAGATGTCCATAAAACAAAGTCTTTAGTCTCAGCCTTATAGGCTAGGGCCAGACATTCAAAAAGCCTGAGCCTGAATTGATTCAGCCTTTGAATTGATTCAACCTATGGTACCAACCATACAGACAATCCCTCCGGACTGAGAAAATCCAGGCACATGCCTGCAGTGGCTCAGGCTAGAAGCCAGGGGGAGCTAGAGCAGAGGGGGGCATGGCCAGGCCCTGGCAGGACTTCCTCATTAGGAAGATCTGCCTATAGGTCCCAGGCTTTTCCCTGCTGGCTGCACAAGGGGTGGGAGCGATGTCAGCCCCCAGACCCTTGCTAAAATTCTGAGGTAAGGTAGGGTATGCAGTGCATGCATCTGTTGGTACAGAGCTTTTCAATTTCCTTCCCTGCTTGTCAGACTGTCTGCAGCAAACTGACAGGGAAGTGAGGCAGCCCAGAGCTGATAAGAGTCTTTATTGCCCAATTAGCAAAACAATAGCCTCTCTCTCATTACTTCAAACTCTTCTTAAACAGTTTATGGGGGTATTAATTAGCTCCAAAAGCTCTGTTCTGTCTGCCTGCCTGTCCCTATGAAATTGGAGAGATGCACACACAGACACTTCTCAGCATTAGCTAAGATACGACATGCTTAGGGTCTGTGGGGCTGGGGTCCATGCTGTGGGAGATGGGAGGGGGGTGATTTCCTGCTTGAGCAGCAAGGAGGGTTAGGACAGGGAGGAGCCAGCAGACTCTTCCTACAGTTTTTTTACTCCACTCTGCTGGAACCTTATACAACACTAGCTAGCCTTCCGCATGCTGGCTATGGTCCGTGCTGTGGGAGACGGGAGGAAGAGATCCCTGCTTAAGCAGCAAGTGGTGAGAGGGGAAGGGGAGGGGGGCATGGGGAAGCCAGCAGACCCTGCTGTGTCTGCAAGTCTGTGCAGAGGAGCTCTGCATAGGAAGCAGAGAGGAGGGATGAGCCCTGCTGTGGAGCAGAGAGCCCCGCCCAGCCCAGAGAGAATGCCAGGATGCTGGGGGTATCTGGTTTATTTTAAACCAGCAAGGGGTCTGGGACAGATATTGCATAAACTGGTTTGACCCAAATCAGTTAAACCTGGTCTAATGTAGTATCAGACTTATCTCAAACCGGTTTCAGTCATTTTCAAACTGATTTATGTGCATTGAACATTTGTTCTGTTACAGGTTTAAACCAGTTTCTGACACTTAAACCAGTTTATGTGCAAAATCTGTCCCTAGTCATAAGAATTATTGGTTATTGAACCACTCATTGCAGCACACTGTCCACTGCTCCCAGCTTGTTATTTGTTGGGAATAAGTGCATAGTTAGTGCAAAGGACTCGTTTCCATGTAAAGCTACAGTAATTAAATGAAACGGAAAAAAACTACTAAATCACTTCTTTCCAAGCAAAACCCAGATAGACAAACACCATTCTTGAGCCATACCTATTAAACATACAGAAGTGGAGATAGGGGGAGGAGGGACTATTGTGCTGTTCTGAGACAGGGGAACCCCTTCCTTAATCCCAGTTAGCAATCAGCTGAATTCAAGGGTAGGTTTGAGCTATCACATCACCAGTATCTTAACCTAATCTTGTTCCCATAAAAACACAGGATAATCATTGCTGAGTTAATGATCATTGGAAAGATGTTTTCATTAGCAGAGTGCAATGTTATCAACTGTTACTAGTTAATAAAGAAAGGTCCCATCCTGCAGACTCTTGCTTCTGAATATAGTACTATGGGACTCAGTGAAACCAACCGACACTGAAGGATTAGCCTCTAGCACATTAAATATTAAGTACATCTGTTATACAGTCTTATACTAAGGTTTCAAAAATATCAAGTGATATTCAAATTCCAGTGCTTTTATCTTACACTCACTATTCGGTAATTTACTGTGTTTGCTTACCAGCCATCTGCCTAAACTGAAGATCATGTGCAGCTTAGACCAATAATCATTTTTATTTTGTTTTCTTTTATTTTCTTAAAGATATGGGAAAAATTGCTATTCGGGGTTTGCTTTTTTCATGCTCTGGTTCAGGAAAGAAGGAAATTTGGGCCTCTTGGTTGGAATATCCCCTATGGATTTAATGAATCAGATTTGCGAATCAGTATCAGACAGCTGCAGGTAAAGTAATGTATAGCATAATAGAAACTGTGTTATATGCTCATACAGTTGTAGGCAGATTTCCACAGCTATAATTCATGTTTCTGTGGGTGCTGAGACAGAGATAAATAATGAAGACTGTTGTTATATTTATGAAAATATTAAGTCATTCATGAGATTAAGAGAAATCTGAAAGTGTTCACAAAGCTAATTTGAATACATAACAATGGAATTAAATCTGTTTGCTAAAAGAGGAATCACTTTCTAGTGGGTAACATCACTCTAGGGAAAGCTGTTTGAGGGTTGGTCACTGGTCTTAACTATCAGAAGAAGTTTTGAGACACAGAAGATGGTCAAAGAATTCCTGTCCAAGTAAGTTCAGGGGTCATGTCAGTATGTGACCAACTAACCTACTAAGAGTTTAGGGAAGTAATTACAAATGTTGAAACTGAGTAATTGGAAAAGCTTTAAAAAGAGTGTCACCAGGACTTTTTTGTTCCAGTACAAACATAGACATACCTGGTCTTAGGATAAATGCAGAGTCTTCCTAGCCCAAGAAACATCACAAGGGAACTGGCAACAAAAAGACACATGGCTCGGTAGGAAAAGTAGGCTGAGGAAGTATTCTAATATTAGAAAAGCCTTAGTCTGTCTGTCCCTAATGCTTTATTCGCACTCTGATTGACTGTCTGAAACAATCAATCAGAGTGTGAGCATTCAGACATGACAGTGGTGGCAGAGCAGGGGGTGGGGGGGGAATGCTGCCCTGCAGCCTGAGGTGACAGCAGCAACAGACTGGGGGGGAGGCAGCTCTGTCCCAAAGTGGTGGGCAGGGGGAGAGCGGGCGCAGCCCTGGTCCTGGCCCTGGCCTGGCCCGAAGTGGCAGAGGGGAGCGGACCTGAACCCAGACTCGGCCCCCCACCCAAAGTGACAGGTGGGAGAGAGCTGGGGAGCGGTTCCAGCCCTGGCCAGTGTGAGGTGGACACAGGCTTCTGTCCACGCCTGTCATTCTTGATGGGCAATTTGCTAGCTTTAGGGTGGTATGAAATCTCTTAGATTTGCCTGTATTTTCTGTTTCAGTTATTCATAAATGAGTATAACCAGGTGCCATTTGAAGCTATATCTTATCTAACGGGTGAATGTAACTATGGAGGTCGAGTGACAGACGATTGGGACAGACGTTTACTACTGACTATGCTAGATGATTTTTATAATCCAGATATAATTGAAAATCCACACTACAGCTTTTCTCCCAGCGGGAACTGCCACGCGCCACCAAAAGGAACCTATGAGGACTATCTTGAATTTATTAAGGTATCGTATTTTCTTTGAATACTGGAAGCTCAAGAAGTTTGGTCAATTTAGATTACTTACTGGTGGAAAAAACTTTCAGTGATGTATATTATCTTTCATTTGTTCAGATATTACACAAAAATTTCCTCTTTGTGAATGTAAGAAATCAATGCTATTTAGTACTTTTATACTATCTTTCCTCCAAGGATCTCAGACTGCCTTACTAAACAATGATTAATCTTCACAATATCTATACATGACTGAACTTCCAAGGTAGAGCACAAGAGATAAGCTACTGCTATTTTGTATAGCAAGTGAAGAATGCCACATCTAATTAGAGTGTCAAGGGAATTTAGACCAAACAAATTAGTTTAAGGGTTAACAGGCCTGCTCATACAAAAAAAATGCAAATGGATCTTCAGTGATA
Source organism: Crocodylus rhombifer (assembly GCA_038503035.1). Taxonomy (NCBI): domain Eukaryota; kingdom Metazoa; phylum Chordata; order Crocodylia; family Crocodylidae; genus Crocodylus; species Crocodylus rhombifer. The sequence continues at coordinate 36,633 of JAVSML010017301.1, read as the reverse complement.
TTGAACACCATATGCCATGACTGTAATGTCTCTAAGAAGTATTTGTGTAGCACTGCAGCATTAGATATTTTATAAGAGGTCATTCTTCCAAGTACTGACCCACTCAGTCTCTCACTGGCTTGTGAAATCTGACAGTACCAGAGCACAAAGGGATCAATGTGAAATATTAGGTGGTTTCATTCAGAACATCTGCTAAGAATGCAGCTGGTGTCTTGGGCTGGGGACAAGGATTCATTTTATGGGCATAGGAATTGTTCCTAGGATGGGTGACTTCAGAAACATGGGAAGAAAAACACTTTAAACAGATCCTAATGGTCATGGCTGTTGTAATTTTTTCTTGTTACTTTTATGTTGGATTTGGAATAGCAGAAGTAGAAGCAAAGTCTGCAAAAGCTGAAACCAATACATAAGTAAGCAGCCCTCAGGGGTCAGGCTTCTCAATAGCGTTTTTTTAACATTTTTTTCCTTAGCTGGGTGTCCTTTACCCCTAAATGCTGGGTTCCCTTGTAGGTTTTTTCATGATCTAAGACAGTGGTTCTTAACCAGTAGACTGCAGCTATGCCATAGCCATACCGCAAGGGGGATACTTGGAGAAGTCAGACCACCCCATTCCTCCAGCCCAAATTTTCCTGTGGCACAAGCCAATACTGGGCTGAGATGCTACACTGCACCATGTGCAATAACCCTCAAATGAGAAGCAGTATAGTTATCTTAGTGCAGCCCTGCATGCACGCTTATTAGCCCAAGTGCAGCTCTGCACTAATGCAGCTATATCGCTCCTAACTGGAAGAGCATGTGCAGAGCTAGCTTGGGTAACAGCAAGGCGTGGCCCTGCACTGATGTGTTACCACACTAAGCTGTCCACACTACGCTACTTCAGATTCTGCTCGCCTCCTTTCAGTTCTAGAGTTGCATAAATTTCTGTGGGGATGTTGAGGTGGCTCACAGGATCAGAAAGGGTGAGAACCGCTGATCTAAGGATCTGTAGGATTTGAAGCTCCACACTTGTTGCAGTCCAGTGTGCACAGTTCCTTGAGGTGGTCAGCAGTTAGCTAAGGATGGCAATGAGATGAGAATCTCTTGACAGTGGCTTTCTGCTGTAACCCAGGCGGTACTCCAAGAGGTACCCCCTCTCCAATTGAAGGGATCAAAGCAGGTGCACAAGTGCTATGGGAGGTGTAGGGACTCTCCTCCCTCTATAGAGCAGAGTCAGACCACCAATGGGGACTTAACCATATACCTTTTAATACTGGGAATATAACAGGCATAAATCAGAGGGTATAGTGGACACTACAATGCCCCAAGGGGGCAGGATTCAACAAAGGTTAGACACTTACAATCATTAAAAAACGCGGTTAACAAAATATAAAACACAAACAGCAGACCGAATAATACCAGTTGGTGAAATATAAAAAGGCACAAAATCGAAAATGTCAAATGACAAGGAAATATAGGGCCTTGGTACCTAGAGGGGGAGAAGAACAATGGCCCCTTTCCACTGCAAGAAGATCTGCTTTTTATTATCTCACTCACCCCAAGTCATCTTAGCTAGGACTTGAACCCAGATCTCCCATGTGGTAGGCAGGAACAATGCCACACACCCACCACTGGAGGCACTGTTTCAGCCTGCTTGTGGTCTTGACCTCCCTGGAGCCCCAGCCTCACGTCAAGCTGCCTGGCCTCTGATTGGATGAACTGGAAGCAGAGCTGGGAACCCCTCAGGTCGCTGCTCAGATCCTGACTGGAGCAGGGGAGCCTCTCCTGCTGGCTGCAGCCTCTCATAGGGGATCCTGGAGCCCAGTGGGGAGCCTCTTCTGCTGGCTGCATGCCGCGCTGCTGAGGGTCCCACTGCTGCCTGCAGGTCCTGCTCTTTCAAGCTCTTCCGGGGCACTGCTCCTGCCCAGTTGGCTCAGCTCTTGCAAGATCTGTGATGCTCCTTCCTTGTTGTCCCTCACTGGTCTCTTCCCTGAGTCAGCCCATGGTGCCCCTTTTAGCCCTCTCCAGGTGACCCAAGGGGCCAGTCGGGTCACGGGGGGAGGTGGGGGAGTCTCTGGGGCCTGATTGGTGCAGAAAGGGAATCCCAAGTCCTCCAATCATCTTTTACCCCTTCAAAACCCCTGGGCCAAATCATTACCAGATTGGTGAGGAAAGGGAATCCCAAGTCCTCCAATCATCTTTTGCCCCTGGGCCAGGTCACTGCCAGCCAGCCCGTCACACTGCATTTGTAAGTGCTGTAAGAACTGCTGTTCTATAGCCAGTATTACTGTGTGAAGTTGTTCTGTAAAGGCCTGATTCAACTCATACTGGAGTTTGTGATAGCTTTTTCAGTAACATCAATAAGTTTTGGCTCAGACCTGTAACGAACTGTTTTATCTAATGAGGATGTGTACTTCTTTAATGTGTTTTGTTGTAGAATCTTCCATTTAATCAACAGCCAGAGGTGTTTGGATTGCATGAAAATGTGGATATTTCAAAGGACCTCCAGCAAACAAAACTCCTCTTTGAGTCTCTGATATTAACACAAGGAGGAAGCACACAGGGAGGCTCTACTGGCAGCAGCGACAGTACTTTGCATGAAATAGCTGACGATGTTCTCAGCAAGGTAGTGTAAAAAGCCATTAAAGTTTTCTGCTAATTCACCCCTACAGATATTCTCTCTGCGACCTGGCCAACTTCATGGCCCTCCCGAGGATTTTGATTTGCATGGTGGACAGGTGGTTGTGTTGCCTCAAATGCTGCCTTCACCTCTTGTGTAGATGGCAGAAGTCCAGTCTGTTTGTGCTTGAAAGCATCCATCCTAAGAAAACTGCAACTGCCCAACATGGAAAAGCTTCCTCAGTAACAACATAGATTGCTGAGAAAATCTATAGCCTCTCTCTGTTGACTTCACACAGTACATTTTTTAAGGTGCTGGTTATTAGTTTTGATGCCCAAGTGACACCTCTACACTTCAGGGTGGCATGTCTGAGCCTGGATTGCTACACTGACACCCCCCCCCCCCCCCCCCCCCCTTGCGCCTCAAACCCCCCAACCAGCACCTTAAACAATGTACCGTCTTAAGTCAACAGAGAGAGGCTATAGATTTTCTCAGC
>JAVSML010017301.1:0-28734 GCA_038503035.1 Crocodylus rhombifer | reverse complement strand
CCCCCCCCCCCCCCCAGTCTCTTTCTTCTGTAGTGCTAGCCAGCGTAGCACTGCCAAGCCTATAAGGATGCTGCAGCTTTTTCTTCCCAAGGTGGAGAACCTTGCATTTTTCGGTGTTCTCGAAACCCCTACAGGCAGCCTCCACTGCCGTCCCCCTGGGGCCACCATGGCCCAGCAGGCAGGATATGGCACTCCAAGGCAGAGCAGGGCTGGGCAGGGAAGATCGGTGCCATAGCTGGGAGCTCCGCGCCACCATGGCGAGGCGCCCCCTGTCTGCCTGACAGCAGCGAGGGGCATGATTCAGTGTTGCTGCCAGACAGACAGGTGATACCTCCCTATAGCAGTGCAGTGGCAGCATGGTGCTTCCCACCCAGCCCCACTATGCCCTGCCACATTGGTTCCCACCTGCTGGGCCACAGAGGCCCCAGGGGGAGGGCAGCAGGGTAGGGAGTATGAGCCTGCAGTGGGAAGCCTGCCCCTGTCCTCTGCACATATCTGGGGAGCACGTGCCCTTTATGCTCCCCTGGAATGTGTGTAGCGGGAGGGAGGCAGCCCTTCCCCCCACCCTTGGACAAACTGCCTGTGGTTCTGGCCCACTCCCTGCCTGGGCCCTGTGGCTGCGCATTCTGGCCCCAGGCCCCATGCACTACCCAGGCTGGGCAGCAGCCCCAGCCCTGCCCAACTCATTTTTCTGGGGTCTTAATCCCCACCCCCACCCTACCAGACTCACCTGCAGGAGCTGCTCTCCAAACTACCTGGCAATCATGCACATAGCAGCCCCCCGGCCTGACCGCCCTCGTCCCACTCCCCGCAGCCCCTTGCAGGCTGGTACTCTGCCAGCCTGCAGAGAGAGCTCTTTGCAAACATGCAAAAGACATGTGCTTCTTCATTAAAATGAGAAATCTGTTTTTTTCTCTGATAACAGGAAAACCAGCGTTTTTCTCTATTTTCCTGTGGGAGATGGAAAACCTTGATCCCTGCTGAGGAGAAACAGCTCATTATATACTTAATTCATAACCTCACAATAATGTAATGTTTCTTTAGCTGATGAACTGATGAGATGCCTTACCAAAGATGTGCCATGATGTCAAACCAGTTGTATTACATTTGTCACGTCTGCTGTTTTATTGTTTATTTCTAGTTTAATCCGGACTATACGTATTACTTTAATAAATCTGAAAAAGGCTATTAAAGGTTTGGTGGTTATGGATTCCGAGCTGGAGGCCCTGTGTGGTAGTCTGCTTATTGGAAAAGTTCCAGAAAACTGGGCTCAGCGTTCATATCCAAGTCTTAAACCGTTGGGGAGTTATATCCTGGATTTTCTAGCTAGGCTGAAATTCTTACAGGTAAAACAAGAGAATTACTAATGATCTTTTCTATTTGATTTAAAATGAGTGTGTATTTGGAGAATTATTAACCATTTACTGTTTTATATGCAACTTTTCTTAAGATAGTTTTGTGGAATATGACTAAGAATTATGAGCCATGATACTTTTATGAAGAAAACTCCCTGGTTCTGAATAGCAAAGGTGTTTGAACTAGCTCCATTTTCCTTTTCACAGGATTGGTATGAATTAGGGAAGCCCACTGTTTTTTGGCTGTCAGGATTCTATTTTACTCAAGCCTTTTTAACTGGAGCAATGCAGAACTATGCCAGGAAGTACACCATCCCCATTGACCTCCTGGGATATGAATTTCAGGTATGGCTAAGTTGTAAACATGCTCTGATTTGGGCCCCAGTATTGCTGTGTGATACATTAAGTGGAGGAGTCCTGTCTGTTACTGGAGGCATTACTTGCACATAACCCATCAGGACCTTAATCAGTAGTGTAGTGGTAGAGTCTGCGAGCCCACTAGATTCGTATGTGATGTTTTCTCAACCTTGTACCTCTAAAGGAAACCCATTAAGAGGATTCTCATGGTTACACAGAACTATCTTATTACACAAGCAAATCACTTAAAAATGGAGTTTCTTAAGTACAAGGAAGGGTGCATCTACATGTGCTATTAATGTGCAGCAATAAGCTCTGGAGCTTATTGTGTGCTCTGGAGCTTATTGCTGCTAAGTACACATCTGCACATGCACCTGGGGCAGCAGCATATTGAGCCAAGTCAGAGTGGCCCTGGCCCTGGGAGCAGCACCAAGGTTTCAACCTGCTAGTGCTGCTCCCTCCACCTCAACGTGCTACAGAGGGCGTGAGGCTGCTTCGGTGCAGGGCTACCCAGCAGGCAGTTCCCACGCTGATGTACCCTCATGCCTCAAGCATCTACATGTGTGCTGCTTTGGAGTTTTTAACTCCTCAGCAGGATAGTACTTGTATTTACGAGTACTGTAAATAAAGTTTCTCTGAAAGATATGCAATTCTCCTCCTGGCTTTGGATTGTTCTGAAAATTGGCAGTTGGGTATTGGTTTAATGGCTCTTAAATAACTTTAGAGGGTGTCTTAAGTGGCTTATTAACGTGTAACACAAGTTATTTCCTTTTAGGTTATTCCTACAGATACATCTAATACTGCACCAGAAGATGGTGTTTATATCCATGGATTATTCTTAGATGGAGCTCGCTGGGACAGGACCAAGTCAGTACTTAATATTTTACTACTGTTTTAAGGAAGGCATTCCTATGTGCATATATTAACTTGCTTAAATATTTTAGCAACATTTTAAATATTTTATTAATATAATTTAAAATACTTGCCTTCTTACCATGAGATGTGGATAGGAAAAAGCAATGAATCTGTTATTTTACAGTGAGGGGAATTTGGAATGTGCTTAAAACAAAATGCAGTTCTTTTCATTAAATTTCCCTGCTGTGCAAGTCACAAAAGATTCAGAAGACTTTGAAACTGACTGGGTACCACCACCCACCATTCTTACCCTGTTTCAGTGTATCCAGTTTGAGACACCTTAGAAGTTCATGGTTTTCAGAATACTTTCTCAGGAGCAATGCTTCTCCTGCCTGAATAGTCTCGTACAGGAGTAAGCGACCCCTGGCACAGGTGCCAGAACATGTCACACAAAGGCATTTTGCTTGGCACTCATGCCTTGGGGAAGGGGCTGGGGCTGCACTGCCACAACAAGGATCAGGACCCTCACAACTCCCCTGGCAGGCCAACATTTCACAAGTAGAGGTTGCAGGTGTTTTTGGCACTCTGCCCAAAAATCGCGGCTGACCGCTCGTCTAGTATTTCTTCTCTTTTTTACATAATGTCCCTGGTACTTGAATAGCTCTGTTGCTTCCAGCAACAAAACAGTGATGTGACCCATGCTTTCTTTTCTCTAGTCAACTTACCCATCCTTTAGGTTGGTGGTGGCTGGTCCACAGGCTGGCAACAGGTTTGGACCTGCATGCCTGAATTGGGGCCCATACCACCCCTATGCTGGCTCTGTCTGGCACCGCAATCCAGGATTGGGTTCTGTGGCCCTGCACCACCTCTGCCTAGCCCCACATGCTAGAATTAAGCCCTGTGCCACTTCCACTTAGCCCCACATACCAGGATCAAGCCCTGCACTGCCCCTGCCCAGCCCCAAGTTCCGAGAGTGGGCTGCGAGGCCCTATGCAGCCTCTGCCAGCTCCACATACAAAGTTTGGACCCTGGGGTCCTGCACTGGCCCAAGTTCTGGCATTGGGCTTTGGGACCCTGCATGCCAGGACTGGTCCCTGTGCACCCAGTCTAACGCACAAGGCCATGGCCCATAGGGATCCCCATTGGTCCCTGGGAAGCCCTGCAGGTCAGGTGACATGGCACTGTGGGGGCACTGGATCTAGCCCATGAGCCAGGGATTGAGCAGCTCTCCCGGTGCTGAATCACCTAGTACAGAACCAGTGTGGGTAACATTAAGTTCCATGCAAAGCATGTCATAATTTATCCCACTGGGTTTTGTTTGAACAGATATTTTTTGTTACTTTCTAAAGTTTCTGTCTCAATGGTGAGTGATATAGGCTCTAAGAAGGCTCATAGCGAACATCAAGGTGCACTGATTTGCCTTCCAAAAATCCAGCCGTTTGATTTATACAAATGAAATGACTGTATCCACTTGTATTTTCACAGTCATTGTCATGAATTCAAATGGCTGTTGCACAAAATTAGAATCTAGAGCAGCTTTTAAATTTTTATAATTGTGTTATAAAGTTTTTTTAAAGATAATGTAGCTGAGCAAGGAAAGTAGCATATTTTATTACAGAAGTTACAGACAGGGACTGGAAGGTCAGAGCAGAGAATAGATTGTTATTGCCCAGTCCTATTCTTGGGGCATGGACAGATGAACAAGTTAATGTGAGGTCAACAAGGGTAGAGGGCTTATTACTTTGTGGTAACTTCCTGTGTATGTGCTCTTATCCCATGATAAACGAAAGGTAACGAACTGAAAATGAATTTTCCAAATTTGGTTCAAATTCACGTACTAGTTTTAGCCTGTGAAAAGAATGGCAGAGCTAGAAAACAGGAGGAACTGGAATTATGCTGTAGGGCTGTGCGAAGCTCTGAGAGGAGATTCGGCTTGATTCAGCGGCCGAATCTCCAAATCTGAATCGAATCGGGAGACCCACTAAAAGGACTGAATCGAATCGGAAACCTCCGAATCAATTCAGAGAGATTCGACGCTGATTTGGCGATCTGACTGTAGACCATACAGGCAGCAGTCCTCGCTGATGCTGGACACAGCTGCCTCCAGCTGGTAAGTCTGTTGTGGTGGGCAGAAGGGGGAGGCGGGCTCCTGCCACTGCACACTGCTGTGCATCATCAGTCCTAGAGCTGCTCTTCTGGTGGCTCCCCTGAGGCTCTCACCGCTTGTCCAGGAGGGAATGGGAGCAGGCATGTGCCCCCCGGATCTGCGTGGTTTGGGGTGGGGTGGTCTGGGTTTCACTCTGGGAGGCTAGCCCTAGCCTCCTGTTGCCAGGCTGCACTCTGTGGGGCAGGTGGAGGCAGGTCTGAATTCCAGGCAGCAACCCCTGCTGCTGGGTTGTGCTCTGTGGGTCAGGTGGAGCCAGAGCTGAGGGCGGTTGCCACCTGGAGCACAACACTGGCTCTGCCTCCCCCAGCCCCAGTCCCTCCCTCGTTCAGGGGGTGTTGATCTGCCCCCCCCACACTCCCCTTCCCTCCCCCCTCCACCTGCCTCAATAGACTTACCAGCTGGAGGCAGCTGCATCCAGCATCACTGAGACCTGCTACCTGTATAGTCCATCAAACAGGCTATAGTTTGTATAGTGAAATCTCCGAATAAGCCAAATTGAATCAGGACAGTGATTTAAATCACTGAAACAAATCACTGTCCCTCTGAATTGGCCGAAACCAAAGCAAATACTTTCTGCTTCGCATAGGCCTATTATACAGCAACTCAGGAGCTAGAGCAGTCGCCTACAGAATGGGAAACTCCTGCTGGAGGCTGGTTTAACTCTCATTTTCTTTATGCACAGTGAGTTTCCTAACTACCAGGTCGAGTAGCATTCAGTTTCTTTCTGGATGTTTACTTGTAATGATTACTTGAGCATTTTATAACAAGTTGAACACTTGCAACAGCCCCACCTGCATTGTACAGACTAGAACATTCCTCTGAGAAGTCTGATTTCAGTTGCTGCTTTCAAAGAATGTATTGCTCCTTCTCCAGTCAGTAGTTTTGTGTTATAGCCCTGTAGTTCCTCTGATTTTCCTACAACAACCTCAAATAAACATTCTGTTTCTGGACGGATGGGATGTTTTATGCAGAACAAAATGTAATTTTCATTTTGACAAAGAAAACAAACTAACAGTTTTAAAATACTTAATATCCAACCACATTATTTTCATTGTTTTCGTTTGATCCCCAAACGAAAAAGCAATTATTTGTACAGATTTGTATAGATGCCTATAATAATATTTTAATAATTGTTTCTTTGTTGCTGTCTTTTGCCAGAGGAATACTAGCTGAGCAGTATCCCAAATTGCTCTTTGACATGATGCCAATCATTTGGATAAAACCAAGTAAGTAAAGTTGGTCTGAAACAAATGTGTCCTTGGATTATAATGCAACATGAAATGGCAGCAAAATGTGTTTCTTAATGCAATCAAAGACCAACGTTTGTCCCCCACCAGATAGCCCAAATACAAATAAAGATCTATGTATTTGACCTTGACTTCTTATTCTGCCTATTTGGTATTTATCTGGTTAGTGTGTCTCTTTCTCCTTTTCCCCACGAAGATTTATTTGATCTGATTTGGAACAAGATGGAGCTAGTGAAGCAAATATATTTATGTAAATCAGTTTCACTATCTACTAATTGGATCCTTAGGCAAAACAACTGACTTGCCAGGAGAGCATGTTTTTTTGAAATCTTGACTCTGATGAGGTCAGTGGGACCTTTTAGTTGACTTAAACAGAGCCAAGATTTCCCCCACGTTTGTTAGTGTCTGCAGTTGTCCAGTGTTGCCTAAACTTTTAAAACGTTGCTTCCTTCAGCTAGTTCCACCTTTCTTTGATCAGAGGCAGTACACTGTCAAAAAATGCACGTGTATTTTTTTTTAAACAACATTCTTCACCATAACCTAGTTTCAGCTGAGCTGTAACTAGCTACCAGGCAGCCCACCCTTTCTCCTAATCTGTGCCTCTTGTTGACATCAGAAGAAAGAAACCTCACTGAACTTAATTTCTGTTATTAAGTCTACCTGAGTTATGCATAAACGATCTGGACACACTGTAAATTCCCATGGAGTTATGGCCTTGGAATTCAGATGGCCGTGTTTAAGTTCTGTAGCTGCTGAATCAAAATTTCCTAGCTTTTACATATAGAACTAGTGCATCTACTGGCTTTTAAAACTATATCTCCAGTATTTGAATCAAATGCTTTGATTATGCTATGCCTATTTAGATTTGAATACCTCTTAAAGATTTCAACAGCAGCTAGGACCATAGAAAAACCTTGATTCCTGTTGTAAGGAAACAAAAACAAGGAAAACTGAAAACAAATAGCTAATTTTTATTTAGCTCTAAGAATAGTAAACCAAAGTAAAAATTTGATGATTTTCTACAATACACTACACCTGAAAGATTTAATTTATGGTTTTGTTTCTTCTTTTTGAAGATACAAAATCAGACATCAAGAAATCTAATGCCTACATTTGTCCACTGTACAAGACAAGTGAGCGTAAAGGAACCTTATCAACTACTGGACATTCCACTAACTTTGTCATTGCGCTGTTGCTAGACACTGATCAACCAGTCCAGCACTGGATCAAGCGAGGTGTTGCTCTGCTCTGCCAGCTGGATGACTAACTTCGAGGAAATCAGATTCAAACGTCACCATATGTGTCTTTCTCTTCCTCCAGGGTACTGGAAATACAGCATGCTGTGTCAAAGGGATAGCTTTACATTTTGGAGCTCCAGTAAATTTTTTCTTAATCCTTAATATTTTTGATTTCATGAATATGTGATGTTACCGACTACTGTCTTTGAACTGTATATTGATCTGGCATATTCATTTGATACATTTTCAGCATAGGATCCTGTGTAAATGTACAGGTGTTTTTTTGTTCCTTCTTTTAAGATTGCAAAATTATCTTGAGGAAAAAGTGAAAACTGATCTCCTGTATGGGAAGCTCTATAGTACAAGAGAACTTCGAGTGTCCAGATGCACTAGCATTCAAGCATCCAGATGTACCAGCAGACTCTCCGAAATACAGCTTTCTCCATCTCTGCCATTATGCCAGGTTCCAGCAGAGGGAGCAAGTGGAATGTGACTACATACCTGATTGAAATAGTTAAAAAAAAAAAATACGGAGCTAACGTTTTGTACCCAATGCTAAAAATTACCTTTATATGAATATGTATACAAACTTGCAAAGCCCTTAGGCTTTTGGTACATGGCATTCATCTTAGCCTGGGTTCACCCTCACTCCATGTACACATGCGTTTTTATAATTATCATTTTTTTTAACAATTGCATTAACAGGTTGTGAACAATATCTATTGTAGTAGTTTTCTTTAAAAAACATAAAACATTCATTTTGTTGTATTATTTTTTTTTTATGTTGGTTTACTCTGATAAGCCTTGATGATTTATTCAAACTCTTGAGTTTGACCTTGTAACAGGGAGCAAAGGTTCCTTTACTTTAACACTAGGGACAAACATTCAAAAGCCTGACCCTGATCAGGCTAATCAAGCTAACCCTCCCTAATCAGTGTGCCCTGCCAGGGCCTGGCTACCCCTCCCCCTCAGCTAGGACATCCCCCAGCTATCTGTTGATTCTGCCTTTGTCCCATCTAGCACAGCATGGACTGCACCCAGCATATGGTCTGCCAGCTAATGCTGAGAGATGTCTGTATAAGGCAGAGAGGACAGGGAGGGGAGTAGAGAAACAGTGGGAAGCCAAGCAGATGCCTGCACTCTCTGCCGGACTTCCAGCCAGGGAGCAGAGGCAAGGGGCCAGGTCTGCTGCAGAGCAGAGAGCTCCGCCCAGCCCAGACAGCATGCCGGGATGCTGCAGGAGTCTGGTTTAACTTAAACCAGCTAGGGGTCTGGGACAGATATTGCATAAACTGGTTTGACCCAAGTCAGTTAATTCTAATGCTACCTTCAGCCAGGTTTATCTCAAACTGGTTTCAGCTATTTTCAAAGTGGTTTATTTGCACTGAATATCAGTTCTATTACAGGTTTAGACCAGTTTCTGATCACTTAAACATGTCCGTGTCCATCCCATCTCAGAGGAAGGGTAGCAAAAGGGCACAGCAACCCCCTTGGCTCAGTAGGGAACTCGTGGCCCTCCACCTAAAAAGAGAGGCTTATAAAGGATGGATGACTGGAATCACCACCAAGGAGGAGTGTTCTACACTGGTCCATACCTTAGGGAGCAAACCAAGAAAGCCAAGGCTGCAACCAAACTCCCTCTGGCTATGCATTAAGGACAATAAAAAGTCCTTTTTCAGATATGTGGGGAGTCGGAAGAAGTGCAAGGGTAACATTGGATCCCTGCTACACCAAATGGGACAACTGATAACTGACACCCAAGAAAAAGCCAACCTTTTTTATCAGCCCAAAGGGGCTGCCCTGCCTAGCATGATGCCGAACAGCCAAGGTGAGGGTAAATTTATACCCACCAGTGGTGTAGAACTTGTAAAGGAACACCTTGAGAGGCTGGACACCTTCAAGTCAGCTGGTCCTGCGAGATTACACCTCAGAGTACTTAGGGACCTGGCAGGTGTCAAAGCCCAACCATTGGCAAAAATATTAAAAAATTGTTGGTGCTCAGGTGAAGTACCTGAAGATTGGGAGAAGGCCAATGTGGTGCTCATCTTTAAGAAAGGGAGGAAAGTAGATCCAGGGAACTACAGGCCAATCAGCTTGATCTTAATCCCCCGTAAGATTCTGGAAATAATTATCACAGAGACAATTCTTGATAAGCTGGTTGATGGCAACATCCTGAGGGACAGCCAGCATGGGTTTGTTGCAGGTAGGTTTTGCCTGACCAAGCTCACCTCCTTCTATGACCAGGTGACATATGACCTAGATGAGGGAAAAGAGATTGACTTTTTAAAAAGCCTTTCATCTGGTGTTGCATAATCTCCTCATAGAAAAATTGGCCTTCACAGTTTGAAGGCTGGGGAATTGGCTCTGAGGCTGGACCAAGAGAGTAGTAGTTGACGGAAACGAATCATTATGGTGCTCTGTGAACAGAGCTGCAACTGGTTCTCTTTAATGTCATTATTGATGATGTGGACACTGGTGTCAGAAGTGGACTGGCCAATTTCGCCGATGACACTAAACGTTGGGGTAGAGCATCCACACCTGAGGCTAGACTGGTGAGCCAGGCTGACTGGGATAGGCTTAGAAAGTGGGATGATGTGCAATACTGAAAAATGCAAGGTACTTCACCTCAGGGGGGAAAACAAACCCACAGCATGCTTATATGCTTGCCAGCACGATGGCCAAAAGAGACTTGGGTGTTATGATTGACCAGAAGATGAACATGAACCACCAATGCAATGTCGCAGCAGGTAAAGCAAACAAAACCCTTGGCTTGTACATCCATAGATGCTTCTCAAGTAAATCTCAGGACATCATGTTCCTGCTGTACTCAGCCTTGGTGAACCTGCAGCTGGAGTACTGCATCCCATCCTGGGCTCCACAACTCCAGAAGGATGTGGAGAAGATTGAGAGAGTCCAGAGGAGAGCCATGCACATGATCAGAGGGCAAGAGAATAGGCCTTATGAAGAGAGGCTGAGAGCCATGGGACTCTTCAGCCTGGAACAGCACAGGCTCAGGGGTGACCTCTAAGGGCACATAAGGGGTGTGCATCTGGGGATCTGGGGGAACATCTGTTCACCAGCGCTCCCCAATGGACGACAAGGACCAACGGTCACAAAGTCCTCCAAGACTATTTTAGGCTGAACTGTCACAGGAGCACTGAGGTGCCCTGTTCCTAAGCAGTGGCGAAGGGTAGCTGCCAATCTCCAGGGCAGCTCAGGTGCTGGTTGCTGTGGCAACCAGGCGGGTCATGGGACCAGAAGAGGGCTGGGCCCAGCCCAGGCCGGGCCGGAGCCTAAAGGGCAGTTCCCTTCTGGCAGCCGCAGGAGCAGGAGCTCTGCGGGAGAGCTGAGCTGATGGTTGCAGCATGACCGCCCGAGCGGCTACGGCATGGTTAGAGAGCCAAGGAAGCATAGACTGTATGTTATAAGCCAGAAGGTTTCTTGTTGTTATGTTGCAGCCGTTTGGCTCATGGTTTAGTTATCGTCACCGGAGGACCGGGTGAGGCTGTAGGGGCGTGAGGAGGCCTCACGGGCTCTCCCCAGCTGCGTGGGGGTTCCCAGTGCCCTGTGTGGGCAACAGAGTGGTGCCTGGGGCGGCACAGCTATTCAGTGCTGAGGCGGCACAGCGGGTAGCCCTGGGTGAATGATAGAGGCCTGAGCAAGGCAGAGGACCCTGCTCAAGGGGCCGAGCACCAGAGTGAAGCCTGTAGGGACTCATGTTGGGCTCCAGGTGTGGGAGCCACATGAGTGGAAGCCTAGGGTGGGTGCTGTAAAGACGATTAGCCCGGTGAGGGCGACCCAGGGGCTAGTTAGGGCCTGGAGAAGGTGCCGAGAAGCCGTGGCATGTGCTGAAGCGAGGCCCCAGGCGGGGCACGTACAGTATAAAGCCACCCCAAGGGGGGGGCATGTATTATTGACAGTCACCCCCAAGACGGGTGCAGTCTAAAAGGTGTTCCAGTGGGCTTCTGCAGCAAAAGGAATCCCAAGGAACCAGAGGGGCCAGGTAAGGCTCAGGCCGCCTGAGCCCAATTGATACAGATAATGAATACAAATAACTAATACAGATTGTGTGACAAGCTCAGGGGCGCCAGAGAAGGGTGCTGGTTGTGGGCCGAGCCCAGGGGCGCCAGGTAGGGTGCAGAAGGTTAAGGACCGGATAATGTCCAGGAAGAGCTGCAAGGCTTGGGGCGTGCTAAAGGGGAGGTAGGAGGCATGCATTGCCCATAAGGCAGGGGTGCATTGAGGCACCCCACTCGGAATGGGGAATAGTATTAGTGCGGTGTCCAGGGCGATAAGAGGCAGCCTCCCATATTGAACCTTAAAACATCAAAGACGTGGTGGGCGAGTAGAGGGTGCTGGATTGCCTGATTGACACGGCAGGGGGCACTAGTAAGATCACGGCCGCTCCTAGGCCCCACCCGTGACATGGACATAAGGAAAAACTTCTTTATGGTCTGAGCCCCCAAGGCCTGGAATAGACACCCACCAAAGGTGGTGCAGGCACCTACTCTAGAGAGAAGGGAAGAGAGGCAGGGTTGGCTGGATGATCTGACCTCAGAACTATGCTAGAGCAACAGTCTCTGACCTTCCATCCAGGGGACTTACAGGCAACCTCCTGAGACATAATTCTATTGAGGCATGGCAGGCGAGTGAAAGGGAGAAAATCCCAGAGGATGTGGGTTCAGGCTGCTACACTAGGGGCTCCACTTGAGCCCCTATTATGTTTGGCCTGCTACCTGCGCTTTCCTTTCAGATAAACTTCCGGCACTCCTCTTTAAACAAACTGTCATATACAGCATGTAAAAAGGATTTTTCTTGAAATCAGATATAAAAAATGAACCTGTAACTTCTCTTAAAACTAATATTATTAATGCAATTACAGCTGGCGTCTTATAGCAAGGAATCTGGAGTCTGAATCTCTTCTTTTACTGGTGTAACTTGTAAAGTCATATCATGAGAGCTAATGTATGTGTAAAGAACATGGAGAAAGTCCCAGAGTATCTTATGATCAAGTATTTATAGTGGGCTATTAATGGACATGAACTCTGCTGAGATCACTTTTCAGTACATAAAAATATCACCTTCAACCTAAGATTCACTTGTTTGAAATGTGAAGTCTTTGGTGCTCTTTCAAAAGCAAAAAAAGGTGAGGCAAACAATACATTTTTTTGTGAATTGTTGTTAATTTTTTAAATGCACTGTTTACCAAAAATAGAATTATAGTTTTAAAATGTGTGTATATACTTGTGGGCTTTTGGTCAGTTTAATGAACTACTTATAAATGCTTCCTTTTTTGCAGGTTTTAGTCATTTATCTCTCTGCTACATATAGATATTAAGTCCAGAGACATCTTGGGATTGTAAGTATGTATACAGTGGAGGGAATATATTATCCAACCTTAATATGCATCCTTGCTGCTCAGCCTTAATATGTTTTAGGGTTGTTCCAACTAATGCAAAAATCCTGTTAACATCTTTCATTTTGCCTAGCCCATAGGTAAATGAGAATAAGTCCTGAAGTTCTTACTTAGCTTGACTCCCACCTGGAAGGCAATATTGGGAGTTTTGTCCGTGTGAAAATAGGTGGTAGGATTTGACAGTAACAAATGCCAGCTCTGCATTGTCATCCAAACCATGCTGCAGGAGGATTAGTCATCACTGCAGTCACAGTATTTGTATTTATTTATCCACTCTACCTTGAAAGCTGCGCTAAAGCTAATTGCAATTATTTCTCCTTTTTGGCTTCCTTTTAAAATGTATATTGAGCTGTTTGATGATGATAATTAATGTCCATGAATCATTCACTCAAAACCAAATGCCACATTTAAAAAAGATAGTATTAGCAATTTCATTATTTTATGATTGTTGATAAAAGATTGAAAATAATTGTCTTTATGTAACTTAACCCTTTCCATTTGGCAAACTTTGATGTCAGTTAATAAGTGTCATTTCCTTATATCGCTAATGTAGGCTATATTAATATGATGCCTTTCTGTTTATTCCAATAAACATTTATTCCACCAATGTTGATGTCACTGTACTCCTGATGTACAGGAGTACTTGGAGCTTGAAAAATGTTTAGAGAAATACAGACACATACTGATGATAAAGACACACTTAGTGTTGTTCAGAGCAGCTTTAATCTTGTTCTCCACATGCACATTAGAAAATAACTGTTTGACTGTACAGTATTTAAATACTGGCCAGGGTATTGTTTCTGCCTTTTTATTTACGCTTATTATTTCTTTCAGCACCTAAGTCCTCTGCATCTGCTATTGTTGCCAGAGATCCAGAATTAATCTGATGATTTAAAAACTGCCTTCTAATAGAAGAGACTTGCTTTCCTTCACTGTTTGAGGTCCAAGTTGTGCAGATTTGACATGTATAATTCTACATATATACATGATGACGACTCTGATGATGAGCTTGCTACTCAGTATGTTATCCAGCAAAGCTTGCAGGATATCCATAAAAGTGAGACAGTTACAGATCCAGCAGAGACTGATAGGTACTGATGTTAACGATATTCTGGCAAGCAGTATCTTTGTGTTGCAGTGTATGTAATAGTCTAGATGTGGGAGTTTTGTTACCAATAATGCTGCTCTCTAATGTTTACTAGTCTCATCTTCTGGTTTAACATTACTGAGAAGTTTTAGTAATATGTGGGTGGCAGTGGAGAGAGAGTTGTTGTTTTATGTAGACTGGATGGCAAAGGATGCTTTTTATGTCCTTTAAAAAATGTTAACCATGCTAAGACTTATTGCTTGTATTTGTATAAATGCTAACAAAGCAAAATTCCTGTGTTGTGTGCAGCTGTAGCATATAGTACAAAATTTTCTTCTGTATTTAAACGAAGATCTAATAATAGTTTGGACTTATCCTTTTTATTGGCCCTCCTATGTATGAGAGAACCGTTTATGGGAGAATATGAAATAGAATGTGGAAAGTGAATGCGGTTCATTGATTAGTCACAATAGGTAACTAGTGCTAAATGGGAAGATAACAGAAAATAAGTAAAACAAACAAATAAATGTTTGGCTATCTACTTTAACAGACCGGAATGACTCTGAGCTGCTAATAAGTCGCAGGTAATTGCAGCGTTTACTTTTTTATCTTTGCTTAACTGATTTGAATGATAACTATTTTGTTTTGTTTATGCAGCTTTCGATACGTTACAAGCAAAGAACATGGGAAGATAATCACAGCTATTCAGACAGTTAAGTACAAACACAGAAATCATCCCTCCTCTATTTTCATTTGATTTGTGTGAGAAGTTGAGTTAGGGCTAGATCTGAAAAGAGACTTGGGTATTTCATCACCTAATTTGTTAGGTGCCAAACTGTCTGGTAAAATCCACAGCCCAAGTTAGGTGTCCACGCTCCCTGCACCATGTTTGGGGAGAGTTAAGTGCCTCAGAATGGAATCCGTAAGAGCCAGCATGCTGAGTGGGAAGCTAAGGTAGCCAAAGCAAAATGTGCTGGGACTCTAGGTGTTTAATTCGGGGTGGAAAGAGGCATTTTTCTGCCAGTCAGGATTCATAGCTCTGAACCATGTCCTAGATTTAGATGTCTCCTCACAGAAGAGGAGGAAGAGGAGAAAAAAGTGAAGGACCAATAGAATCTCTTTTTGGCCCAAAGAATCTTGAATGCTTTGCTGCATGTTGCAACAACTTCCAGGGCAGGTGGAGAGTTCCCTTTCATCTTAGCCAATAGCTTGGTGGCTAGGGCACTCTTCTGGAAGGCAGAAAATGTGGGTGTGAAATCCTGAATTCCATCCTGCTAAAGATCCCATGTTCCTGGTGGGGGGACTAATGGGATTAATGGTCCACAGAATACTCAAATACTCCTTGGGGTCACTGGATCTTAGACTCCAATGCTTTCTGCTTAATAATATGGATCTGAATCAATACTTCATAGGCCAAGAAGAAGTCTTGCAGCAGTTAATGAGGCACCATTCTGCTTTTAAGGAAGCAGATCACCAAGGCTGCCTTCCTCTGCATGAAGCTGCAGCACAGTTAAACAAGAACATCCTAGAACTAACTCTGAAAGGTAAACAGCCATCTGTGTTCCCTGTGTGAAGAGTTTTGACAACTGGTTCTTTTTCAAACATGCAGTTCTCATGTCTATCTTTCAGCCTCGCACCCTATTGTGTGGGAGCAAACCAATCTGAAAGGAGAAACTCCTCTCTTTGTGGCAGTAGAAAAATGCTTTGTAGACAATGTCAAGTTTTTCCTGGTCAATGGCTGCAACGCCAATGTTAAGAATGAAGAAGGAGACTCTTCTCTAGTTACAGGTAAATCTTAACTTTTCTTGTTGCATAAATTATAGTTGATGGCTTAGTCAGTGATTTCTATTTAACATCTTTTAATGGTGGCTGAAAAAATATATTTAAAAATCCTGTATAGTAAAGCTTAATCTATTTGCATTGGCTTTGAAAAAGACAAAGCAACACAGTCTGTTTTTTCATCTCAGTGTTTTAGCAGGGTCCTCAGTTCACCTTAAGTCTAATGCCCACAAGTTAAACTCCAAACTGTGTGGTTAAACAGGTTTAACCTCAAGTAGATCTGACTGTAATGAATATAAGCCATATATAAAGCTAATTGGGGGTCGTGAATCTTCTCAAATAAGATAAGCAGTTCTGTGACTCTTTCCTTAAGAAGCCAGCCTTTTCTCCTAAGAGCAGATATTTTTTTCAGCATTTCTGCACTTTTGGAATTTGGCCAAGAGTAGCAGGCAAAATGTCACAATATTATTAGACAATCTGTTTTGGGGGGGACACCCATTAGAAGTCGAAATGGTTCTAAAAGTAACCAAGTACTTTCTTAGCCACAAAAAAATAATCCTATAGGTTTTGAGTTTAACCACCTGATTTCTTGGAATGATAAATGATAGCTATTTCCTTCCTGCCATTAAATGGAGACAGAAAGCACAGACGGAAGTGTCAATTTTCACCCGATCTGGCCCCTGAAAGTGCTCTAGAACTGTGACCAAACACCCCCCCCCCCCCCCCCCCAGGTGCTGGGCTGCTCAAGCCTGCTGAGGGCTCCCTCTAGGGCCTACAGCCCCTGGCTCCTGTCAGCTTTGACAGGCTGGCAGGAGCAAACAAATATTCATATGCTAAAATTTTTTTAGGGGGCCCATGGGCAAGATACAATGGCTTGGTGGGCTGGATCTGGCTTAGCGGGTCAAATCCAGCCCGCGGGCCATATTTTGCCCACCCCGATCTAGTAGCAGGGAAGGACTTCACTACTGCAGAACATGGAGTGAGAAAATATGCAACGAACAATTTCTGCAAAATAAGTTGTTTTATGAATTACATAGGGACTAACATTTCTTATTCAGGAACTGAAAAACAGGCTGGGTGCTAATTTAAACCTCTCAGTGCTGCATGACATTTCTTGATATATAAATAACACTGCACAGAGACTAAAGCAGACTAGAAGCAATAGTGTATAGTGTTGAATAATATTTAAATAGTTAATGCTTCACTTGCAGCAATTAAACATGACTCGTATGAAATCGCCTCCCTGCTGATCACGTTTGGAGCAAATGTAAATTTACAGTGCGTCAATAAGAGGACAGCATTACATGAGGCAGCCAGACTGGGCAGGAAGGACTTGGTTAACCTTCTGCTTTGTTCTGGAGCTGATCCTGATCCCTGCAGTGCTTATGGGCTCACTCCCCTCGCTCTGGCAGCACAGACTGGACATACAGAAATAATGGAAATCTTACTGAAAAAAGGTGAGAATTATTATAGGATCTTTACAGTTCAACGTTCTGCTTTAGGAACTTCTGGTTGCCAGAAATAACCTAAAATGTTCCGTTAGCTCAAGGACTGAAATTATGGTTAAGTGCACTGAAAGAGATCTTCCTGATTTTGAAATTTGAGAACGTTTATCTTCCTTCCAGTCACAGGAAATCAAAAGGGCATGACTTGCCTGCAGAGGCAAAGAACTGTTAGCTCACTTACCAATACAATAGTGCATTGCCAAGAGTAATGGTTTGACTGGCATATAATACTACCTACATAGCACAGATATCACTCTGTGTGTGTGTGTGTGTGTGTGTGTGTGTGTATTAGTTTCCTGTGAACTGCTTTGACAGTGAATTATAATCTAACATTCATATTCAGTTTGAAGAGTTTACTTCATAGGCTATACAGTATCAACTTTATTTGTACTTGATACTGAAGATAATCTATTCAATTTCAATACCCATTACCCATGCTATAGAAATTAAACCCCCTCCCTGGCCAGTTCACTTTGACCTAGTGCCGGGGTTGGCCATGCCCCTGCTACTGGAGCAGCCAGTGGAGACATGCAGGTCCACACTGGTGGGACAGGGAAGGGAGGGAGCAGGGAATAAACTGCTTCCCTGCCCCCTTCCTGTGCCAGCATCTGGCCAGGCCCCCGCCCCTGCCAGTCCCTGCTCCAACTAGGGAGCAGAGGGGTGGGGCCACCAATCAGCTCTGCCAGCCCTATGGACCTCAGCCCATGGAAATGGTGAGCCACGGCCTCCTGCCACTGCACTAAGTTCCACAGGGCTGGGAGCCAAGCCTGGTGGCGGGAGGCACTTCTCCTCACTGGGCTCAGTTCCCAGCGGCTCGCAGCCCTGGGAACTGAGCCTGGCTGGGGGAAGCACATCCCACTGCCGGGCTCAGTTCCCAGTGGCTTGCAGCGCTGGGGAACTCAGCCCGGCTGGGGGAGGCCCCTGCCTACTACTTGTCAGCAGCTTGAGGCGCAGTTTCCTAAAAAAAACCCTGCATCGATCTCCTTGAAACTCAGCAGGCTTCATGGTCTCAGAAGGGCCATCCCTCCAAGTTTAATCAGAAGCAGGCAAGAAATGACAAACTTATAGGCTGTTTCGTGCTTCCCCATTATAGCCTAGGGCAAACCCTCAGAACAGCAAAACCATTTCAACAAAACAGAATGGAACTGTGATTTTGAAATGAAACAAAACTCAAAATGAAACAGTGGTGTCAAAACATCAAAACAGATGTTGAAGAGGAACGCTGCTGTTTCGCACCGCCCCAGTTGTTACCCTCTGAGATATGCTTGTGGAGTGAATTATTTTATAGCCTTGGCTCCGCAGTGCTGGAAGTGAAGGGGTTGCATGCAGTCCCCTAAAGTCTTAACTGTTTTGACATGGAATTGTCACCAGGGTGTGCGCATGCGCTCTCTCTCTCTCACCTGCAAAGGCAATGTCATTGGAAAATGACAGTGGCTTTTTAAATTAACCACTTTCCATTTGGAGTCTGCTTGTCTTTGCGTATGAAAAGTATTTTTTTTTAAATTTGCTCTGTTGCTTTGTATATTTTTTATTTTTCCTTTTATGCATGTGTTGTTTATAAGACAGGGTAGAAGTCATACCAATTTAGCCATTTGGGAGCTGGGAACAGAAGGTGGGTACTTGCAATGACCGCTGTGAAAATCCTTGCTCCCTCTTCCCAGGTGCTGATGTCCTTTCACAGGCCTTTGATTGTGCTTCAATATTATTTGAAGCTGCCGGAGGAGGAAATCCAGATTCAGTGACTCTCTTACTGGAGTATGGGGCTGATGCCAATGTACCAAAGCACTCAGGTCACTTGCCAATCCATAGAGCTGCATATAGAGGACACTATTTGTGAGTTGGCATGTACTTGAAAATTAAGAATTAGGAATGATGCAGGAGCTTTAAATGCATTATTTATTTATGCAGACACACCCATATGGTAGGGCATTACCCCCACTTTACAGATCAAGAAAGAGGGAGACTAGCCAGTGTTGGCTTTTTCACGATAGATGAAAACAGGAAGAGAAATCCTAATTCTTAACCCCTAGTGAACCAAACAGGAACTGCTCTTGGATCTCCAGGTGAAATGAGACTATAGAGCCTTCAGCAGATTTCTTCAGACTGACATTTACTGAGAAGGGGACGTGCGCTCTTCCTGAAAGGACAGAGAGCTACGATGTTTGATCCTTTGCAATAGTTTTGAAATAAAGCGACTGGCTACCTTGTGACTTAGAGGTTAAAACCAGTGTAGATATGCTACCTGCCAGGATGCTGACTTGGTGGAAGATTAACTTAAGTGTAAGCAAAGTAATGTTTGTGCTAAACTCTATACTCCAACTCATTCAGACTTACATAACAAAGGTTCTAGCACAGAGCAGCTCAAAGATATATTTAAAATTCTCATTTTTTTGCTTCAGAGCTCTGAAGTGCTTAGTTCCAGTTACTGATTTTGATGCCATTGAGGAGAGTGGGATAAGTCCCGTTCACTCTGCAGCAGCAGGAGCACATCCTCAGTGCCTCGAATTTCTCCTCAAATCTGGGTTTGATGCCAATTTCATGTTGGGTCAGAGAATTCGCAAGGGCTATGATGACCAGCGGAAATCAGCTCTCTATTTCGCCGTCTCAAATGCAGATATCTGTTCAGTGCAACTGCTCCTGAATGCTGGAGCCCTGCCAAATCAAGACCCCATTAACTGTCTTCAGTTAGCTTTGAGGATGGGCAACTATGAGTTAATGAGTCTTTTGCTTCGCCATGGGGCCAATGTAAATTACTTCTGCAGAGTGAATACAACACATTTCCCATCGGCTTTGCAGTATGCGCTGAAAGACGAAGTCATGTTAAGGATGTTGTTGAATTATGGGTATGATGTGTACCGCTGCTTTGATTGTCCTCATGGAGACAACTCCCATTCCCAATACGTGTTTGCAGGATGGACTTCTACTGTTATCAAAGACACAATGGTAAGCACTTCAAAAGCCATTGCATGTCATTGTTTTGCTGCCTGTACTTCTCAAAATTAAATGCTTGTTCATGCTTCGATTAATGTGTTACAATCTACCAATATAGAAAGATTTGGAAAAAGGTAGTGGTAGACAAAGTTCTGAAGACAATTTAGTGGGCACTGGTCAGGAAGCCGTGTTTATGAGAAATCATTAGAATAAATAAATAATGCATTTAACCCTTGAATGGACTCAAATATATCAAAGAATTCAAGTGAACACCAGTCTGGTTCTTATAAGAGACTGTTTGATCCATGAGTTAAGTCAGCAGCTGACAAGAATACAGTTGACATCTGAGGATCCAAGACAGGCATAGAAGGCCCTGCTCAGTTCTTTAAAAGACTGTGTTCAGGGATGTGTTCCCAGGGGGATGCATCTTGAGACGTGGAACTTCAGGAACATCCCTGCACTTCCCTATTGACTAGAATTATGTAGTGCCCTCTAGGGTATAAGGTTGCTTTGGGTCCCAATTCCAAGTGATTTCCCCTCTCTGTAGCGCATAGTGAGTGTACGCATGGAGTTACAGCTTTCTGCTCTAACAAGTGGAAAACTAAAGTTAAGTGATGCAGTGCCAAAAACATGGAGGCACCTAAGGCTTTCCATACTCTGATGTAATGTAAGTTCATTGACCACCAGAGGAGCCCCTAATTGTAGCGCACGCTTCCCTATCTTTTTTTTTTTTTTTTGCCGAAACTTATTTTCGATTGTTTTGACCTTCAGGGAATTAAATGAAATGATTCACAGAAATTTTGAATGTTCTTTTGATTTTTCTCAGTTTTGTGAGGTGATAACGCTGTCATGGCTGAGGCACTTGTCTGGGAAAGTAGTGCGAGTAATGCTAGATTACACTGATCGTGTTAACATTTGTGGTAAGCTGAAACCAGTTCTCAAAGAACAGGAGCTGTGGCCCGAAATTGAATCCATGATAAGTAAGTGTCAGGAACACCAAAATGTTTCTGTTTCTATAATGCACTGCTTTTTGTTATTTTGTCCTGCCAAAAGGCAAGTAAGCAGCTGCGAGAAGTAAAAATAGTTGTACAGGCAGTCCTCATACTTACATTCCTGGAAAAGGCGCTGTAAGTTGAAACAATGCAAGTCAAATCTGAATTTCCCATAGAAACAATGTCTGCCATGGGCCAGACACAATTGATTGAAAGAACTGGAAGGGAGGCACCGAGGCCAACTTACCGAAGGTAAGCTCCTCAGTCCTCATGCAGGGCAGGCAGCAGCTCCTCCCCAAGGTGAGGCAGGGGCAGGAATGCGGGCTGATGGCTGGCACAGGCATGGCGAGGCAGGGATGGGGGCTGGGAACAAGTCGGTGGGCTCTGCTGGCTCTGGGGAACTGCTCTGCTCCCGAGCCCTGACGCCATGTGCTTCCTTGCTCCCTGAGGTGATGCGGGGGTGTGGAGCAGTTCCCCTGGGCTGGCGGAGCCCACAGAGCAGTTCCCCGGAGCCGGCAGAGCCTGCACCAGCCCCCAGCCCCACCTCACCATGCCTCTGGGAGCGAGGAAGCATGTGGCGTCGGGGCTGTGAAAAGGAGCAGTTCCCCAGCCCCCGTCCCTGTCTCCTCTGGGAGCACATGGCCTTGGGGAGGAGCTGCTGCCTGAGCTTACCTTCGGTAAGTGTCCCACACTGGCCCCGGTGCCTCCGCCATTGCCTGCCGTAAGTGCGAGGATCAGCACCATAAGGAATATGTAAAATGTGGAGCACCGCCAATGCGGATCGCCTCAAGTCAAGCCACCATAAGCTGAGGACTGCCTATAAAAACTGGAGGCTTTGGAGGTGTTTAAAGTAAGTGTTGCTCAGAAGAATCACGGCACTAGAACTATTCACGTTCAGTGGCTTGCAGGTTTCCTAATAACAAAGCAGACTACAGCCTACCTGCTGCCATTTCCTGTGTGTTCAAGCCTGTTATTTTCCTCCCCTCCATATAGCCACATGCCATGTCAATATGGACAGAAAGTCAATGAATTAGTTCTGCTTCTTTCAAGCAACATTTCAATGCAGTTATATTGCATAATATTAACTCCTTTTACCCTGTTCATTTTTCCTAGTATTTTAACTGCAAAGAACAGTTCAGAAAAGGAGAAAGGATGACTGGGAGCATAATGGGGAAAGTCAAAATGCTCTCATATCTGTCCTGATGCCTATAGAATAGAATCTAATTATTGGGGGGGGGGGGGTGTTTGAATAAATGGTAGGTTGTTTGATGACATTTTCAAGTGAAACTGGTAACAAGTTAGAGGACCACATGCTGCTACCCTTCCGTATGTTGGATTCTCCAGAAGAAGTACCATTAATTCTATGAAAGCCCCTAAACTCAATGTATTATTTAACACAAATAAATGAATCAGAATCTAGCCCCAATTCTTTAAAAGGTGGGTTGGAGCAATCATGAAAAATGGAATAAAGTGTTTATAGTTTGATTAGTAAGAGAAAATTATTCCTCTGTTTTTAGCAAATCCTCGCTCTCTGAAACATCTTTGTCGTTTGAAGATCCGGAAATGTATGGGGCGCTTGCATCTGCGCTGTCCTGTCTTCATGACATTCCTTCCTCTACCCAACGCTTTAAAAGAATATATACTATTCAAGGAATATGATCTTTATGGACAAGGGAACTTGAAAGGAACTTTCTGAGGACATCAACTGGTAGTCCTGTGTTTTAGAGAGAATGTGCAACTGGATAAAGACTGGGTAAAAACTGTGTTTCATGCAGTTTGTTTTTTTTCCCCCCCGTTGGGATTTAAACTCCTACAGGCATCACAAAACCAGCCATTTATTTTGGATGCAAAGGAATTAAGCTACAGTAGAGTAAGTATTAGATATGCCAGCATCCATCCATAATAGCGGAGAGAGCTTCCAGCATATAACAGCTGTCTGAAGGATATGGCAGTAACAATTTGAAACTACACTAGTACATTTTCAAATAATTCAAGGAACGGTGAAATAGCCCTCAAATGGCCCACAACCATGAGTTGAAGAGGTTATGCTACTACTTGTACTACCTGTCTTCTGGTTGGACAAACTCTCTGTCAAACCTTGTCTGTCAAAATATTTTGGCGGTCATGTCAATTGCATTATCACTTCACCCCACAAAGCATTGACTGATCAAATGGCATTGATATGCCATTCTGGAGCTTTCTTTGTCAGAGGTGCTACAAGAAAAAGGTATTTTCACTTTACCAATCAAGCCTAGGCATAAGTTGGGTATGTGGTGAGAGTGGCTACTGCTGCAGCAGTTTAGCTTTGAATTAAAACTAGCAGTGGCAGAGGCTTTTTAATCATCTGCTTCCATTGTGCCTTCCTGTAAAAAAGAGAGAAGGAGTTGCAGTTTTTTGACACAGTTTTTAGTTTTAAACACTGATATTTACTGAAGTACTTATACTTGGTTATTTCATCTGGTTAGTCAGTGGTCACTGCTAAGCAGCTCAATAGGACTAATAGCTAATGACTCTCCAGTTATAAACAGATAGTTTATTACTCACAAAGTAATGTGAGACACTGAAGCTTTTTTAGTCAGAAATCTGTTTTCCTGAGATTCAAGGTAGTTCTACTTTTCATTCTGAGATACTGAACACCTTGCTACTGTCCTAAATAGAGTATGATCTAGGGCAGTCTCTTAGTTTTTTAGTTTTTCTTCAGAACTGGTCTTTAAAAGGATCTCTGCAGATGTTTTGGAATACACCTTGGACCAGGCTATTGCACTTTCATGCAGCAGTCATGGTCATAGTCTACCTAGTGCTACATTTTTGGGAAAGAGGTGACGGCATGCATAATCTTTGCGAGAACAGCTGGGAAGAAGCTGGGAGGTGTAAAACCCAAATTATGACTAGGCTTTATCAGTGAAGTGACGCTACCTTTTTCTTGTAGCACCTCTGACAAAGAAAACTCCAGAATTACTAAAATACCTATAACTTTGTAGTTTTTTTTTTTTGCACATTCGGATGAAAACACCAGGGATGGTAGCCCCTTCTGAGGGGCTCAAGGAAATGGGTTTAAACCGGTTTAAAGCAGTTTAGTAACCAGTTGAAACCGGTCTAAACAAGTTTTAGGCGGTTTCCTAACAAGTCTAAACCAGTTTAAACTGGTTTCCTAACTAGTTTAAACCGGTCTAAATCAGTTGCAACCAGTTTCCTAACAAGTTGGAACCCGTTTAAACCAGTCTAAACGAGTTTAAACCGGTTTCCTAACTACTTTTAAACGGGTTTCCTAACCAGTTTAAACCGGTTTAAACAGGTCTAAACCAGCTTAAAGCAGTTTACTAACCAGTTGAAACCGGTCTAAACCAGTTTTAGCCAGTTTCCTAACAAGTTGGAACCCGTTTAAACCAGTCTAAACCAGTTTAAACCGGTTTCCTAACTAGTTTAAACCGGTCTAAACCAGTTTTAACCGGTTTCCTAACAACTTTGAACAAGTTTAAACCAGTCTAAACCAGCTGCAACCGGTTTCCTAACAAGTTGGAACCCGTTTAAACCAGTCTCAACCAGTTTAAACGGGTTTCCTAACTACTTTTAAACCGATTTCCTAACCAGTTTAAACCGGTTTCCTAACCAGTTTAAACTGGTTTAACCCGGTCTAAACCAGTTTAAACCAGTTTACTAACCAGTTGAAACCGGTCTAAACCAGTTCTGGCCCCATTCACTTGCCTGGGGTTGACCTGGTGGCTGCAGGGCCCCATAGGCTTGCCTGGGGTTGACCTGGTGGCTGCAAGGCCCCATTCACTTGCCTGGGGTTGGTCTGGGCTCCAAAAGTCCACCTAGGCATGCCTGGGGTTGAACTGGTGGCTACAAGGCCCCATAGGCTTGCAGGGGGTTGACCTGGTGGCTGCAAGGCCCCATTCGCTTGCCTGGGTTGACCTGGTGCCCGGACTTGCTGCCGCCCGGGGCTTCACTCCGAAACAAGCACTGGGAATGCGGACGCAGGACCCGCGCGAGCGCCAGGTGCTTAAGCCTCCATCAAGTGCCTCCCCCACGCGGGCTTAAGCCTCCAAAGAGTGCCCCTGCGACCTGGGCCAGCCCCATTCGCTTGCCTGGGGTTGACCTGGTGGCTGCAAGGCCCCATTCACTTGCCTGGGGTTGACCTGGTGGCTGCAAGGCCCCATTCGCTTGCCTGGGGTTGACCTGGTGGCTGCAAGGCCACATTCACTTGCCTGCGGTGGACCTGCTGGCTGCAGGGCCCTATAGGCTTGCAGGGGTTTGACGTGGTGGCTGCAAGGCCCCATTCACTTAACTCGGGTTGACCTGGTGGCTTGAAGGCCACATTTGCTTACTTGGTGTTGACCTGGTGGCTGCAGGGCCCTATAGGCTTGGAGGGGGTTGACTTGGTGGCTGCAAGGCCCCATTCACTTGCGTGGGGTGGACCTGGTGGCTGCAAGGCCCCATTCACTTGCCTGCGGTTGACCTGGTTGTGCAGGGCCCTATAGGCCTGTAGGGGTTTGAGCTGGTGGATGCAAGGCCCCATTCACTTAACTAGGGTTCACCTGGTGGCTGCAAGGCCCCATTCGCTTGCCTGGGGTTGACCTGGGCTACAAAAGTCCCCCTAGGCATGACTGGGGTTGACCTGGTGCCCGGACTTGCTGCCGCCCGGGGCTTCACTTCCAAAAAAGCACCGGGAGTGTGGACACAGGACTCGCAGGAGTGCCAGGGGCTTAAGCTTCCATCAAGTGCCCCCCCAACCTAGGCATAAGCCTCCAAGGAGTGCCCCCGCCACCTGGTCCAGGCCCCATTCGCTTGCCTGGGGTTGACCTGGTGGCTGCAAGGCCCCATTCGCTTACCTGGGGTAGACCTGGTGGCTGCAGGGCCCCATAGGCTTACCTGGGGTAGACCTGGTGGCTGCAGGGCCCCATACGCTTGCAGAGGGTTGACCTGGTGTCTGCAAGGCCCCATTCGCTTACCTGGTGTTGACTTGGTGGCTGCAAGGCCCCATTTGCTTGCCTGGGGTTGACCTGGTAGCTGCTGGGCCCCATAGGCTTGCCTGGGGTTGACCTGGTGTCTGCAAGGCCCCGTTCGCTTCCCTGGGGTTGACCTGGTGGTGCAAGGCCCCATTCACTTGCCTTGGGATAGTCTGAGCTCCAAAAGTCCCCCTAGGCATGCCTGGTGTTGTCCTGGTGGCTGCAGGGCCCCATAGGCTCTCAGGGGGTAGACCTGGAGGCTGCAAGGCCCCATTCACTTGCCTGGGGTTGACCTGGATGCTGCAAGGCCCAATTCGCTTACCTGGGCTTGACCTGGTGGCTGCAAGGCCCCATTCGCTTACCTGGGGTGACCTGGTGGCTGCAGGGCCCAGTAGGCTTGCAGGGGGTTGACCTGGCGACTGGAACTCCCGATTCGCTTGCCTGTGGTTGACCTGTTGGCTGCAAGGCCCCATTCCCCTGCCTGGGGTTGACCTGGGCTCCAAAAGTCCCCCTAGGCATGCCTGGGGTTGACCTGATGGCTGCAGGGCCCATAGGCTTCCAGGGGTTTGACTTGGTGTCTATTAAGCACCATTCGCTTGGCGTTGACCTGGTGTCTGCAAGGCCCCATTCGCTTGCCTGGGGTTGGTCTGGGCTCCAGAAGTCCCCTTAGGCATGCGTGGGGTTCACCTGGTGGCTATAGGGCCCATAGGCTAGCAGGGGTTTGACCTGGTGTCTATTAAGCACCATTCGCTTGCCTGGGGTTGACCTGGTGGCTGCAAGGCCCCATTCGCTTGCCTTGGGTTAGTCTGAGGTCCAAAAGTACCCCTAGGCATGGCTGCGGTTGACCTGGTGGCTCCAGGGCCCCATAGGCTTGCAGGGGCTTGACCTGGTGTCTGCAAGGCCCCATTCGCTCACCTGGGGTTGACCTGGTGGCTGCAAGGCCCCATTCGCTTGCCTGGGCTTGACCTGGTGGCTGCAGGTCCCCATAGGCTTGCAGGGGTTTGACCTGGTGTCTGCAGGGCCCCATAGGCTTGCAGGGGTTGATGTGGTGGCTGAAAGGCCCCATTCGCTTGCCTTGGGTTGACCTGGTGTCTGCAAGGCCCCATTTGCTTGCCTGGGGTTGACCTGGGCTACAAAAGTGGCCCCAGGCATGCCTGGGTTTGACCTGGTTCATGGACTTGCTGCCGCCCGGGGCTTCACTTCTAAACAAGCACCGGGCGTGTGGGCACAGGACGCGCACAACCGCCAGGGGCTTAAGCCTCCATCAAGTGCCCCCCAAACCCGGGCTTAAGCCTCCAAGGAGTGCTGCCGCCACCTGGGCCAGGCCCCATTTGCTTGCCTGGGGTTGACCTGGTGGCTGCAAGGCCCCATTCGCTTGCCTAGGATTGACCTGGTGGCTGCAAGGCCCCATTCACTTGCCTGCGGTGGACCTGGTGTCTGCAGGGCCCTATAGGCTTGCAGGGGTTTGACGTGGTGGCTGCAAGGACCCATTCACTTAATTCGGGTTGACCTGGTGGCTGCAAGGCCACATTTGCTTACCTGCTGTTGACCTGGTGGCTGCAGAGCCCCATAGGCTAGCAGGGGGTTGACTTGGTGGCTGCAAGGCCCCGTTTACCTTCCTGGGGTTGACCTGGTGGCTGCAAGGCCCCATTCGTTACCTGGGGTTGACCTGGTGGCTGCAAGGCCCCATTCGCTTGCCTGGGTTTGACCTGGTGGGTGCAGGGCCCCATAGGCTTGCAGGGGTTGACGTGGTGGCTGAAAGGTCCCATTCGCTTGTTTTGGGTTGATCTGGTGTCTGCAAGGCCCCATTCGCTTGCCTGTGGTTGGTCTGGGCTCCAAAAGTCCCCCTAGGCATGCCTGGGTTTGACCTGGTGCCTGGACTTGCTGCCGCCCGGGGCTTCACTTATAAAGAAGCACCAGGAGTGCGGACACAAGACCCGCAGAACCACCAGGGGCTTAAGCCTCCATCAAGTGCCCCGCAACCGTGGCTTAAGCCTCCAAGGAGTGCCCCCGCCACCTGGGCCAGGCGCCATTCGCTTGCCTGGGGTTGACCTGGTAGCGGCAAGGCCCCATTCCCTTGCCACGGGTTGACCTGGTGGCTGCAAGACCCCATTCACTCGCCTGGGTTTGACCTGGTTGGCTGCAGGTCCCCATAGCTTGCAGGGGTTTGACCTGGTGTCTGCAAGGCCCCATTCGCTTGCCTGTGGTAGACCTGCTGGCTGGAAGGCCCCATTCGCTTGCCTGGGGTTGACCTATTGGCTGCAAGGCCCCATTCACTTGCCTGTGGTTGAGCTGGTGGCTGCAGGGCCCGTTAGACCTGCAGGGGTTTGACCTGGTGGCTGCAAGGACCAATTCACTTCACTAGGGTTGACCTGGTGGCTGCAAGGTCCCATTCGCTTGCCTGGGGTCGACCTGGTGGCTGCAAGGCCCCATTTGCTTACCTGGGGTTGACCTGGTGGCTGCAGGGCCCCATAGGCTTGCAGGGCGTTGACTTGGTGTCTGCAAGGCCCCATTCGCTTACCTGGTGTTGACTTGGTGGCTGCAAGGCCCCATTTGCTTGCCTGGGGTTGACTTGGTGGCTGAAGGCCCTATTCCCTTGCTTGGGGTTGACCTGGTGGCTGCAGGGTCCCATAGGCTTGCAGGGGTTTGACCTGGTTACTATTAAGCACTATTCGTTTGCCTGGGGTTGACCTGGTGGCTGCAAGGCCGCATTCGCTTGCTTTGGGTTAGTCTGAGGTCCAAAAGTACCCCTAGGCATGCCTGGGCTTGACCTGGTGGCTGCAGGTCCCCATAGGCTTCCAGGGGTTTCACCTGGTGGCTTCAAGGCCCCATTCGCCACCTGGGGTTGACCTGGTG
>JAVSML010017300.1:0-37247 GCA_038503035.1 Crocodylus rhombifer | reverse complement strand
GTAAAGAAGCCCAGGAAAGGAGATTGCTGCAAATATCTTCTGATTTTCGGTGTGGGTGCAAGGGAGTGCTTGTGTGCATGCATATACCTGTATTGGGCCCATGGTATGTGGTTCAGGATTGCTTTTGTTTCCAGTATCTAAGTGTGCATTTATTTTTTTGCCTCTGAGAGTTTTTATAGCCTTTCTGTTTCACAGTCTCCCTCGCACCTGCCCGTACTTTCCTTTTTCTCCTTCTCTACCCAGCCAAAGTCCTCCTCCACCGACCTGCAGCAAAATCTCTGAGTTGTTTGCTGTTCTCCGCTTGCCTGCCCAGACCAGCCCAGATCCCTGCCAAAGTTCTCCCCACAGTGAACCCCTGGGCTGGGTGAGATCTCCTCCCTGGAGACCCCCAAGCTGCCCATTGACTCCAGCAAGATAGCTGAGCAGAGTGAGGCCTGTTTCCTGCCTCTGTACAGGGAGGAAGGGCAGGGGCCGTGCCTGTGACCACATTTCTCTGCTGCAGGCAGTGGCCAGACATGAAACAGCTGCAACAGCAAAATGTGAGCAGAAAACACTACGTCAGCCTAACCAAGGACATATTTATTTCAAACACAACAACAGCCTCCAACGGTGTGAGTATGACACGCACATGGGTAGGTCATGGATTTTGAGCAAGGGGTATATATGGTGTTTTGAATCATCACATGTAACACAACACATTTTATGCCAGTTCAAGAAACTGGATACTTTACTCTTGTTTGGGGGATGCAGCATTATAGTATTCAGCTGAAGATCAAAGCAGGAAATCAACCTACTTATTGCAAGGTGCAATGGTTTGCTAAATTATTACATTTAAAAACTACTGTCAGCTCTGACATGACACAGAAAATAACACCCAGACTTTCCACAAAGAAAGCTGGGGAGCCATAGCAGAAAATGTCCTGCTGCTGTAAACGTCTGTTAATATATCTTCGAGACAGGCAGAGCCCATGCCCCTCCCAACTACAGAGAAGGCAAACCTCCCCCCAAGTCTGCACCAGTCTCACCGGGGGGGGAAATTCCTTCCTGACCCCAACGAGTGCTGTGCTGTGACCCTCAGCAGAGGGGCAAGACCCTCCAGCCAGGATCCTCTTGGCTTTAAGTTGCTGGTGGGCTATGGGACATGCCAGGAACCTTTCCAGACAGGAGGTTAGTTTGAAGGCTGCTGTTTTGGAGGCCATCAGATGCTTTTACAAGTTGAATTTTAGTTCAGAAAATTTAATGTGTAGTGGCAGGAGCTGGGCAGGGATTCTACCTGCAATCTCTTGAGCCCCAGTGAAGAGTCATGTGGGGTTAAGGGCCCCAGGGAAGATCCCTACAAGTACATTGCCATGTTACCAAAGCACCCTTCTAATCAAATGGGCTCACCCAGCTTGATTTTAATATTCCTTAAACTGTATTGGGAAAAAAAATAAAATCAACTGCCTAAAACAAAATAACCCCTCCTCTCCTCCCCGCCTCTCCCGTCTTCCAGGTTTTCGTTCCATGATCCAATATTGACTTTGATCCAAAGTAGTGGTGTTACTCCTCTTGCAGCCAAACTATTAAGCCAAAAGCTGCCACAGTCTGATTTGGGGTCTGGGTCCATGGGTATGTACATGTGTGTGCATGTATCTGTATTGGGTCCATGTATCTCTGGGCAAGTCTTGCCTCGGGCTCTGGTCTCTAGATGTGCATTTGTTTCTTGCCTCTCTGAGTACTTATAGCCTTTCTCTTTCACACTTCTCTCCATCGCTCACAAATAACTCTCTCTTTTTCTCCCTCTCTATCCTGAATTCTCCAGCCAACGTCCTCCTCCACTCACACGTCAGCAAAACTTTGGATTTCTCTTCTGTACACCCCGGTGCCCAGCCAAGCCACAGGTCCCTGCCCTGGCTCTCCCCACAGTGATCCCCTGGCATGGGTGAGATCTCCCTTCTGGAGATCCCAAAATTTCCACCTGACACCAGCAAGATAGCTGAATGGAGGGAGGCCTGTTTCCTGCCTCCATGCAGAGAGGAAGTGCAGGGACCATGCATCTAACCACCTTAGCTCCAGGCAGTGACCAGACACGAGACAGCTTTGAGACCAACATGCCATCTGGAAATGCCACCTCAAGCCAACTATGGCCCAGTCCATTTGAAATCTGACAACAGCCCTGTCTCCTGCACCTTGCGGGTGAGTGTGATGCATGCATTTGCAGGTCTAGAATTTGGAAATGGAGGACTGTAAATGGGGTAGTACCTCATCATATGTAACACAGCAGATACGTCGTTCCCATTCAAGAGAAACCTGATGTTTGCTGCTTTGCAAGGGGGAAAGGGGCAACCACAATATTATTCAGCTGAAGAGCAAAGAAAAAATGGTGTAACTATTGAAAGGTCCACTTGCCTTCTACATTAAATATACTGTTAGAGAGAGAAAAAACATCTGGGAGCAAGGAGCGGAATACCAAATGGCAGATGGACACTGCCATGAGATGAGAAATGGAAGGAATCAGGTTGATCTATAATGGACTTGGAGATATGGAGGGAAAGGGAAGTGAACTGAGCAATGTGGGTGGGTGGGTGGGTAGGGAGGAAGCGTGGGGATGAATGGAGGGCTGGATAGGGTGTGTCAGAAGGAAAGGATGGATGGGAGGAGATATGTAGCACGTTTCCCTTGAGAGGAGAACTGGACAGGTGGATAGAGTGACTGCAGCTAGACAGGCTCCAGAAGGACAAAGAAAATAGAGAAATGGTGCCTAAGTGTATAAGTATAGCATGGAGAAGTGGGTGGGAGGAAGTGGATGGGAGGAAAGGAGGAAAGGAAAGGAGGAAAGTATGGGTGGATGGATGGGAAATATGGGGATGAAAGTACATACACCTGGATGGAGGAAAAGAAAAGCAAGGGAGGGGGGCATATGGAAATAGCTGGAGGAGGACGGAGGCATGTTGGGATACTAGGACAACAGATGGCCCCACCAACAAGTTGCTCCTGTAGGATCTCACCTTATAGCTGATGGTTTCCGCATCAAGCTAGCCCCATGACTCTACCTTCGCCCTCTCTCCCCCCCGTCATTATCCAGCAGCTTCCTGCCATGCTGACCACCAAGGCAGGAACCAGCATCACCCTTACCTGCATCTTCAACCGCTCCAATGGGCTCATTCCAGGACTGATCTGGGCCTGGACTGTCAGCAAAGCATCATACTACACCACACCCGCCTACGACTTCAATCCAGCTCCGGTTTCATTTTTAATTGTCCCAGGAAATCAGTTAATGTGTCCCCAGTGGTTGCCATTATTAAGGGAACTTTATACTTTTTTTGTGATGGGCCTAAGCCCATGACCCCATGGCGTGTCAAATAGGTCTGCGTCACAGGGGACAGCGGATGCTGGAAGTAAAAGTGAACTGGGTGTGACTAGGATTTGCTGACTCTTCCTCTCACTTGAGAGCCGACAGCATTTTAGGTCTAGGAAGTTCTCATTGAGAGGCAGTTTCCCTAACTCCTGTGCTCAATGGCAACAGGAGCCTTTTTTACCAAAAATGTGCCCAATCCCTCTCTCAATCTCACTAGACTCTCAGCTTCCTCTACATTTAGTGACAAGGAGACACCCACGTTAAGGACACACTGCTGAAAATGAATTTCCTTGTGTTCATTTTAAACCTACAACCGAGCAGTTCCATGGTGGGACCCCTACTTCTTGTACTGGGAGAGACAGTAAAGAATAAATCCCTACTGAGTTGCTCTTCACTGTTTAATATTTGGTCCGCCTTTCTCATTTTCCTCCCTCAAGTGTCTATTCCCCTAAACTGAATAGGGCCTGGCCTCATTAGTCTCTCTTGAAATGGAAGCCATCCATAGCACTCAATATCCTTGTTGCCCTTCCCGGGACTCCTCTAGTTCTCCTAAATCCTTTTGGAGGTGTGCAGGCCAGAACTGGGCACAGTCTTCAAGCTATGGATGCAGCATGGATTTAAAAAGGGACATCATGATAATTTCATATTGATTTATCCATACTTAGAGTGTTGGTTGGCTCTTGAAGGCCTGGACCATCAAAGCTACAACATCATTCCTAGGCCCGCAGAGTATTAGTAATGCTCCTAGTTAATTTTTAATTGGAGAGAACTATGTGTTGTGCTTCACTACACCAGGCACTACACCATCAACACCCCGCTTTTTAAAATCTTGGATTTGCCCATGTCCAAGTCAGTACTTTTCTCAAAATCTGCCCTCATCTGGGAATTTCTTCTAGTCACCAGCTGCTTCTGGCAAAGCTTTCTTTTTGGGGAGTATAGATAGTACCCCATAAGTAGCTTTCTCCCTCTTGAAGGCATGAAGTTATGGGGATCCATGAAAGCCACTACTACGTAGTGATCCGTGGTAACGTCTGAAGTGGCTAAGATCTCCCGAATTTGACAAAAATGCCAAAGTGCACAAAGATAAAGATACAAATGCCATTTTTGTCATATATGGCTGTCAATCACTGTTATCTTTAATATATATACCTATTTTATATATACCTAAATATGACAATGAGAACAGCACTCCTCAAGTCTTTACTATATCGTTTCTCCCAAAAGCAAACCTTTTTGAAAGAAGTGTGTGTGTGTGTGTGTGTGTGTGTGTGTGTGTTGAGAACGAGCTATGCCTTGTGTGCTACAGCCTTTCCCTTGAAACAACAGACCTTTCTTCTTTGTGACAGTGTCTCTCCTGGACAGGCCATTCCATACATATATTTGTCCTCTTTTGGTCCCCAGCTTGGAAAACACCATTTATTACAACGATTTTCCCTAACCAGTATTTTTTTGGAGCCTTCAGTTTCTGAATAAGTGAAGGGAAGAGTGTGGACCAGATACTTACCTGGCCCTTAAAATCCTCGTCTGAAAAATTACCCAGCTTCTCATCTTCACCTCATACTTTTGACCCAATCAGAGTATCTCCTGAAGACCTCACACTTTCTGTCCCCAGAGGTGAGCTTCACCTGTGTCCAAGGCTGGATCCATTGCAGTGGAGAAGTCTCACCTCTCTTTGATGACTCCTACTCCCAAAATTTAAAACCAACTGCGTAGGAGTGGGAGCAGCATTTCTACTCCAGCAGTGCTGAGATAGTATATTCACTTCATGACTCATTCTCATCTCCCTGTTTCCTGATAATCTCTTGCCACTCAATCAGGTTGAATGTCCCTCTCTTGTTTTGAAGGGCCTTAATCTTCTACTGTTCAAACTATCCTTCTTGTTGCAATGTTGCTCTCTTACCCATGCCTGATCATCTCTCCCTTTTCATTGCCAGCCCTGAAGACTGGTTTTTAGCTCTAGCTAAAAACCTCCATGCAGCAGTCGTTACACAGAGAAAGGTGTAGGAATGACTGACAGCAAAATATGGGAAGCACTAACAAGATGGTCAAGAAAGTGGGTTTTTGTTTTATGAAACTGAACAAGAGATCGACATTTCACTATAACAATTAGAGGTCTACACCCCATCCATCCCATACACACCCCATCACCTTCCCAAGAAAATTCTTCCATTCATGTCTCCATCCATTTATACATATCCTCTCCATCCCTATATCTATCCAGCCGCACTTGTTCTATCCATCCATTCATTCTTCCATCCATTGGTTCTTCAATCCATCCATCCTTCAATCCATCCCCACTTGGTGCCTCCAACCATCCCAACTTATCCCCTCCATCCATCCTCAAGGGCCCACACTTCATCTTTACACTTTTCCACACAGAGAACTTTGCTTTGCAGACCTGCTTGTCCATATACAAGGGTGAAAAAATGGGCTGGATGCCAAAGTGGTGTTTATCATTCCAGCTTTAATGTAGTCACATGTTCAAAATGCATGGATGGTGCCCTGTTCTGGGATGTGACTAGTAGTAGGATGAGGCGTCGGTGCTGGGAATACAGGATCCTTTGCATGGCACTGAGATATGGCTAGAAATGTGCTGGGGCATCGGGGCTGGGGATACAAGGGCAATATGGACTCCCTGTAGTAGCAGTGGGATGTGTCTTGCTCCAGGGGTTAAACAAGGTGCCCTTCCCCAACTGTGAGATGTGGCTTCCTCTTGGGTGGAGTAGAGCCAAAAACAGTTGTTCCACATGGCGATGTTGTCTGAGAGATCATGGCAAGCTGGGCAGGGAAGCCGCATGCTGACATGTTACCTCTTTGTGGCAGGAGGCTGAAGATGATGGCCAGGGAGAGCAGGACAGTGAAGAGCAGGGAGATGACAGCTCGGTAGTATAGTGGACCTTGGTTGGGACATAGAGAGCAGTCCTTTGAAACGAGCTCTCAAGAAGGGAGAGACTAGGATTACCACCCTGTAGCCCAAAGGGAGTCATAGAACCGTGGAGAAGTCCTGGTGGAGCTTGGTCAGCCCTGTCCGAGCCATCCCAAGCAAACCTATCATCTAACCTCTTTCTCAAACCATGTCAACACTGACATCAAACAAGACATCATATCCGAATCTGCCACAGGGAAAGCAAATGGACCACAGCAGGCAATGCCCTGCTGCTTTAATTTTTTTTCCAAAAACACTCAAAAGATCCCAGGGAGATACCATGTGCCCCACTACAGAGGAAGGCAACTCATCCCCAGTCTGTATCAATCTGAACAAGGCATAAATGTCTTTCCTGACCCCAAAGACTGAAATGCGCTCACCTTGAGCAAAAGTGCCAGACCCGCTGGTGAGGATCCTCTGACATTTGGTTTGAGCCTGACCTCGGGAGAAGTGGAGAATCTGTCCAGACAAAGAAGTCGTTTGAAGTTTGCCATTTTGGAAGCTGTGAGATGCATTGGCAAATTTAATGCTAATTCAAGAAACTAAATATGCACTGGGGTGGGGTATGGTTTCAGATTCAATTAAGTAGTTTATGTGAACCCACCTAGTGGAGAAAGGTGTGTGTGTGCGTGCATGCGTGTGTGATCCCTACCCTGGTTCTCCCCAGAGTGAGCCCCTGGGATGGGGAAGATCTCCCCTATGTTGAGCCCCAAGCTCTAAGCTTATTCCAGCAAGATACATACATGGAGAGAAGCCTGTTTCCTGCCTCCATGAAGAGAGAATGTGCCGGGCCGTGCGTCTAACTATTTTCCTCACCTCCAGACTGACCAGACATGACAGAGCCCTGAGAGCAACACACCAGCTGGAAACATGCCCTCAAACTAACCAGGGACGTGCTCACTTCAAACTCAACAACAGCCCCTCAACAGTGAGTATGATACAAGCACAGATGCGTCTAGGATTCTGAGGAACCAGGGTTCCGATTGTGAAGTGTATCATCACATATAATGCATTATATATTTTGTTTCACTTTAAGGGGAACCAGATGCTCTGCCATTATGCTAGGAGGGGCCTTCATACTACACTTGATCTGAGCCTTCAGGAGGCCCAAAGCAAAAACCAGTGTAGCTACTGAAAGCTACATTGCCTTCCTTGATTACATGTAAATTTAAAAAAGAAAAACCACCACTAACCAAGCAAGAAATGGGGAAAGTAATCCAAATACCTGGTGTCATTCATTCTCTAGTCATGCCAGTTAAATGTATGTCTCTTCTTCAGATTCACAAAACAAAATCTAGCCCTCTTGACTGTCTTGACAGTCCCTGCAATACTCCAGTGTCTATGATTTTTATACCCGAGTTCATATAACCACCCCAAGTGAAGCCTTTTAGCTAGAGATAAAAAAAGAGACTGCAGAACTGTGCAACAGAATTTCGACATTGCCCAAAAATGGCTAAAAAAAAAAACATTGCAGGAGGAAGGATAATTTGAAGAGAGGAAGATCAAGACCCTTCAAAAAATGAGAGGGATATTTACACCTATGGAGTGGAGACAACTTACCATGGATCTGGGGCAGGATAGTGAGCAATGAAGTCAACGGACCTTTTCAGCAATGCTTGGATATAAACGCCACTGCCCCACCACACAGTTGGTTTCAATCCAGCACAACTAAAAGAAGGGTGCAACTGCACCACTGCCCGCATCCTGGATCTGCCTCCTGACACATTCCTCATGTAATCCCACTCACCAGTCTGGCTCTGCTTTCTCCCCATGAGGCTCAGTATGCTGCCCTCTCCCAGCCCAATTCTGAACTTGGTAAACCCAAAGTTTCCCTAGGGGGCATCAATGGAATCAGAATTGGGTCCTGATCTTGGGTCCTGTCACTCTGGGTAAATCCACAATGACACCAGCTAAGCCAGGGTGATCCAGTGTAGCTCTTGGGGTTTCTTGTGAATCTGGATTCCCCCTCTTGATGTCAGTAGACTTAAGACCTGGTTGTAATCTCAGCGACCCCCAATTCATGTCAGCAGAGTTGGGATGCGGGTCAGCACCCCTCAGTGGCCCATGGTAGAGACTATCCACAAATCAAGGGCTTGCTGATGGCATGGGTCAGGTGTTGCCTTGTTGCCCCGCTGAACTGACCCCCACTGAGATCCAGAGCAGCTCTTCCAGATTGATGCTCCCTGTTGAGGCTTCTGTGATGGGATGGTGTCTAGCTGGGACGATCTTCTGGATCATAGCAGCAGGCACCCTGGGTATCAGAGGCCTATGGAACCATTTTGGAGACTCTTTCTCCTTTGCAATTATGAATATATATGTGTGTATGTGCAAGTAGGGTTGTGGTGGGTCTCTGGGGCTGTGTGAACCTGGATAGAAGTGTATGCTCTGTTCAGTTCTAAATCTGTGTTCACCTCTATGCACTTCTCCTAGCCTGACTTCGATCTGTAGCCCTGAGCACAGATCTTGAACAGTTGGGGAAACTTTCCAGATACATCCTGTATTTGCCTGAAAACTAGTTTTGGAGGTCACCAAATATCTTGATGTCATATAATGTCATATATCTTGACTTCAAAAAAGCCTTTGATCTGGTATCCCATGATCACCTCTTGGGAAAAGTGGCCAATTGTGGCCTTAGGTCCACCACAATCCATTGGGGATAGATGGATGCATGAAAGGAAAGGGATGGATGCACGCATACTGAGAGGAGTGTAGGAGAAGGCATACCCACCCTCCTTACATGTTGCTCCTATCAGTGCTCACTTCAGAGCTGATGGTTGCACCATCCACCTGGGCCTATGGCTCTAACTTCCCCCTCTCTCCTTCCCTTCATCATCCAGAAGCTTCCTGCCACACTCACCCCCCAGACAGGAACCACGACCACCCTAGCCTGCTCCTTCAACACTCCCTTGCTATGTATTTAAATTAAATAATACAGCCATAGGGCCTTCTTTTGTGGCCCTCCTTTTGTTCTTCTGTTCTGAAATGTGCTATGGATAGACCATGGTGGCACAGAGCATGGCACACAGCCACCTTGGTTCTTTGGTTTACCACGGGCAATTTGTGCAGCGACTCACCCTGCAGCAGAGCAGGGTGGCTGGGAGGAGGCTGCTGCCTGGTGCCGGGCCGGGTCAAGCCCCCGCCCAGGCCCCTACTTGGCCCAGCGCCCCAGGGAGAGAGGAGTGAAGGAGGGGGTACTCACCAGTCCCCCTCCTGTAGGGCAGGGCCTCCCAAATCCCGGGCAGGGCCCCCCTGGCCTGAGAAGCCAGCGTTCCCCAATGGCAGGCCCACTGCGCATGCACGTAGTTTAAAAGGGCCCACCAAACAGGGGGATAAAACAAAAAAAAAAAACCCCACACTCAGGTACGCTCTGGAGCGGTGAGAGACACGCGGGTGAAGCCCACTGCGCCCCCAGTCCCCTGAAGCCCCCCAGACACCCCCTCAGCAGCCGCCGAGCCCCCTGCCGACCCCCAGCACAGCCGGAGGTGAGCGGGCTCATGGTGGGAAGGGGTTAACTCCTCACTTGCTGGGAGGAGGCCGCTGCCTGGTGCCGGGCCGGGTCAAGCCCCCGCCCAGCCCCTACTTGGCCCAGTCCCCCAGGGAGCCCCGCAACTGGAGCCGCGCGAACAGGCTGCGTAAACAGGCGCTTGAGTTAGCGCGGAGTTCGTGCAGGAGAGGGCGTGGGAGGGCACGAGACCCTGCCTGCGACCCCCCCAGAGTAGTCAGCCCCAGCTGTAGCCAGCCTACCAGAGGCATGACACGGATGGGCATGCGCTGCACCCCGAGTGTCCCCTCGGGCTCTGCGGCACCCCCCATTGGGCGCCTCAGAGACGGCCGCCCAGATGGAACCCCTGGTCCCGGGCTCCATGCAGACGGAGCCCCTGGCTCTTGGCTGCGGGGGCTGCCTATCCCTTTTTCAGGCTCTGGGTCCCAGGAGCATGGCCACCTCCCCTTGCGGGGTGTGCTCCTTACTGGGGTCTCTGGCGCGCCAGCTGGAGGAGCTCCAGGCCACAGTCCAGAGACTGCGTGCCATCAGGGACTGGGAGCAGGAGATAGACTCCTACTGCCAGGCCCTTCTCCCCCGGGAGCCGCAGGGGAGAGCTCCGTCTCCCTCCACGACTAAGGAGGACTCTGGGACCTCCCACTCTGCCCAGTCAGGGGCATGGACCAAGGTGGTCAAGGGCCCCAAGGCCCGCTGCACCAAGGCCCCTGCCCCGCCGGAGCTTAGCAACAGGTTCACACCTCTTGCAGCCCCAGCAGAGCCCACGCAGTTGCCGGCTCCCGCAGGCAACCCAGGCTCGACCACAGGTAGTGGCCCCGCTCTCCCCAAGACAAAGCGAAAGGTGTTTGTTGTGGGAGACTCCATCCTGCGGGGCACTGAGGGGGCAATCTGCCACCCCGACCCCTTAGCCCGGGAAGTCTGCTGCTTCCCGGAGGCCCGCATCCGAGACATTGCGGAGAGGATCCCGCAGCTCCTCCAGCCTACAGACCACTACCCCATGCTCCTTATTCATGTGGGCACCAATGACACGGCTCAGAGCACCCCCAGCCAGGTCATGAGGCGCAACAGGGAGTTGGGAGTGGGGATTAGGGGTCTGGGAGCTCAGGTGGTGTTTTCGTCGATCCTCCCAGTCTCGGGCTATTGGCTGAGGAGGGAGAGGAGGATCCATGCGGTGAACCAAAGACTGCGGCGCTGGTGTTATCAGGAAGGCTTCGGCTTCCATGACCACAGCCCTCTCTTTGGAGAGAGAGGCAGCGAGCTGCTGGGAAGAGATGGCCTCCACCTCTCTCCCCTGGGGAGGAGGCTCTTCTCAGCCAGGCTGGCTGACCTGCTCCACCGGGCTTTAAACTAAGCCCGCTGGGGGATGGGGGGACTACTGCCACTGCTGGCCCACTGAATGGCCCTTGCAAAGCCAGCGGACCAAGGCACTTAAAGGGGCACTTAAGGGAGCCCACCCCTGCCCCAGCCCTGGCACAATCTGTGGGCAAGGCAAGAGCCCCCAAGGGCACACTTGCCTGCCTGTACACTAATGCCAGGAGCCTGGGCAACAAGCAGGACGAGCTCGTCCTCCCGCTCAGTGCAAAGAAATATGACATCATTGGGATAAGGGAGACCTGGTGGGACTCCACCCATGACTGGACCACAGGTATAGAGGGCTATACCCTGTGCAGGAGGGATCGTGTTGACAAAAGGGGCGGGGGTGTAGCTCTCTATGTGAAGGAAAGCTACATGTCCCTGCAAGCTGATGTTGGCGACCGGCATGGAGAGCTAGAGACCCTCTGGGTAAAAATTCACGGGGAATTCGGCACAAGGGACACAACGGTGGGAGTCTACTACAGACCTCCCACTCAAAGTCCTGAGCTTGACCAGGAGTTTGCCCAGGAACTGACTGAGGCCGCTTGCTCCAGGACCTTGGTTGTCATGGGTGACTTCAATTACCTGGACATCTCGTGGGAAGATCACTCAGCTAAATCTGAGCAGGCGCAAAGCTTTCTCTCGTGCGTGGATGACCTCTACCTGCCTCAAGAAGTCTATGGGCCAATGAGAGGCAAAGCGCTGCTTGACCTGGTACTGGCTATGGGGGATGACCTAATCGGCAACCTAATGATTGATGGGAAGTTGGGTGACAGCGACCACGAGCTGATCACCTTCACCAGCTGCCATAAAGCTGGCAAGTCAGTCAGCAACACAGAAGT
The DNA here is from genome assembly GCA_038503035.1 of Crocodylus rhombifer. Classification (NCBI taxonomy): domain Eukaryota; kingdom Metazoa; phylum Chordata; order Crocodylia; family Crocodylidae; genus Crocodylus; species Crocodylus rhombifer. Next base: position 25,290 of record JAVSML010017300.1, on the reverse strand, counting down.
CCTTGACTTCAGAAAAGCCGACTTTGACAAGCTCAAGAGGCTAGTCAGTCAGGCCCTCAGGGACCATGACCCCAGGGAGTTGGGAGTTCAAGAAGAGTGGTTGCTTCTCAAGGAAGCGATCCTCAATGCACAAGCTAAATCTATTCCAACACGGAGGAAAGGCAGCAAGAAGGCACAGCAGCCCCCCGGCTCTCCAGAGACCTAGCGGACCTACTGTAGCTAAAAAGGAAAGCCTACAAAGGATGGAGGATGGGATTTACCTCCAAGGAGGATTACTCCGCACTGGTCCGGTCCTGCAGGGACCAAACCAGGAAAGCCAAGGCTGCAACTGAACTCCAACTAGCTTCAGGCATCAAGGACAACAAAAAGTCCTTTTTCAGATATGTGGGGAGCCAGAGGAAAAGCAAGGGCAATGTTGGACCCCTGCTAAACCAGATGGGGCAACTGACAACTGACGCCCAGGAAAAAGCCAACCTATTAAATAGGTACTCTGCGACAGTCTTTCATCAGTCACACGGGATGCCCATGCCTGCTATGGGACAGGGAAATCTGGGTGAGGGGAATCCCCTACCCTCCATCAATGCTGACCTCGTGAAGGAACACCTTGAGAAGCTGGATACCTTCAAGTCAGCCTGCCCTGACAACCTGCACCCCAGGGTACCCAAGGAGCTGGCGAGCGTCATAGCCCAGCCCCTGGCACGGATCTTTGAAAACTCCTGGCAGTCTGGTGTAGTGCCCAAACACTGGAAGAAGGCCAATGTGGTGCCGATCTTCAAAAAAGGGAGGAGAGTGGATCCGGCTAACTACAGGCCCATTAGCCTGACTTCTATCCTGGGGAAGATGTTAGAAAAGTTTATTAAGGAGACCATCCTTGAGGGACTGGCCCAGGCTAACATTCTAAGGGACAGCCAGCATGGGTTTGTTGCGGGTAGGTCTTGTTTGAACAATCTCATTTCCTTCTATGACCAGGTGACCTATCACCTGGACAAGGGAGAAGAGATTGATGTCATATATCTTGACTTCAAAAAAGCTTTTGATCTGGTATCCCATGATCACCTCTTAGCCAAACTGGCTGGTTGTGGCTTTGGCTCCACCACGATCCGCTGCCTGGGAAATTGGCTTCGTGGTCGGACCCAGAGGGTTGTGATTGATGGTAGTCACTCATCGTGGTGCCCTGTGACCAGTGGGGTCCCTCAAGGCTCTGTCCTGGGACCCATACTGTTCAACATCTTCATTAACGATGTGGACATTGGAGTCAGGAGTGAACTGGCCAAGTTCACCGATGACACCAAACTTTGGGGTAAACAACCATGCCAGAAGATAGGCGGGTGATCCAGGCTGACCTGGACAAGCTCAGCAAATGGGCAGACGAGAACCTGATGGTGTTTAACACCAAAAAATGCAAGGTTCTCCACCTTGGGAGGAAAAACCTGCAGCACCCTTATAGGCTCGGCAGTGCTACATTTGTTAGCACTACAGAAGAAAAAGACTTGGGGGTCATCATTGACCACAAGATGAACATGAGCCTGCAGTGCAATGCTGCAGCTAGTAAAGCGACCAAAATGCTGGCGTGCATCCATAGATGCTTCTCGAGCAAATCCTGGGACGTCATTCTCCCCTTGTACTCGGCCTTGGTGAGGCCGCAGCTGGAGTACTGCGTCCAATTTTGGGCTCCACAATTCAAAAAGGATGTGGAGAAGCTTGAGAGGGTCCAGAGGAGAGCCACGCGCATACTCAGAGGTCAGGAAAACAGATCTAACGACGACAGGCGGAGAGCCATGGGACTCTTTAGCCTGGAACAGCGCAGGCTCAGGGTGATCTGATGGCCACCTACAAGTTTATCAGGGGTGACCACCAGAATGTGGGGGAACATCTGTTCACCAGAGCGCCCCAAGGGATGACGAGGTCGAACGGTCACAAAACCCTGCAAGACTGTTTCAGGCTGGACATAAGGAAGAATTTCTTTACTGTCCGAGCCCCCAAGGTCTGGAACAGTCTGCCAGAGGAGGTGGTTGAAGCGCATACATTGAACACCTTCAAGAGTAAATTGGATGCTTATCTTGCTGGGATCCTATGACCGCAGCAGACTTCCTGCCCTTTGGGCAGGGGGCTGGACTCGATGATCTCCCGAGGTCCCTTCCAGCCCCAATGTCTATGAAATCTATGAAATTCTATGGTGTTGGAGTGTGCAGTGATGAGATGGGGGCATGTTGGGGAAACGCTCATGCCAAAAACTTCAGATGAAAATGTTGAAGGGAGTTAGGAGATACTAGGATGACTGCCACTTTTCCATGGGAGTGAAAAGGCCCCTGCTCTATTCTCCACCCACCCATGACCCACTTCTGATCTATTTACAGATAATTACCACCCATCTCTCTGCCCCTAGTTTAACAGCAGCATTTGCCTCTCCTGACATTATATCCATCCTTGGGTCCTCAGTCCCTGTGTCTCCCACTTCTTTCCCTGTGAATGTTAAGAAGACACTGGCGTGTCTATGCATACGGCCCTCGTTCTCACAACTGTACATCATTCTTTGCAAGCTCTTCTTTGCTATTTTTCATCCAGCTTGGATGGTCCTTGGAGGACAACATAGTGCGGTTGGGAACATCCAGCATTGTGGGGAGTGGCAGGCCGCTGGAGAAAGGTATCTGTGCAGCACCGTTTCAATCCATCATTGTGTTTAAGTAGGGTTACCAAAACAAGAACTTGGTTTTGTTTTCCAGCAAACTTTTTATTTTTTTTATGGCTGATATATTAAACCCTTCCATTTGAAACTAGCCATTCGGAGGGGGGCCTGTCAGCAGATCGAGGGCCTGGTCAAAGAGTTACATGAATATTATGTAACCATATATTTGTTAAAAAGATAAAGTATCAGTAAAAAAGTAAAAACCTTGCCAGTTGTCATTAAAATGATTTTTTGGGTTGTAACCCTGCTGCCCACAAGCCCCATCCCTTCCCCCCACAATGAGTTCGCAGTGTAGCTGGGACCTTCTCTTTGGAGAAAATCATGCTCGCAGCTAGCTCTGAAGAGATGGAGGCCAGTTCCCAAATGGGTATAAATACAGCAGTGATTTTCACCAAAACATATTTAGTGATTCCTGCTTTTTCAAATGTTGATCAATTCAAATTTATGGACCTTTTCTATCCTTTAACCTTTTTGAAAAGGCACTGATTTCCACAGCCCCTGCTCTCTCAGTTTTGGGGTATGGCTGGGACCCAAAGACTATTCTGGAGGAAGGGCTGGTGGGTAGGAGAAAACAACATGCCCCACTTGAGAGCCAAACGTCTGTGGCTCAGGGAGAAGACTGGGACAGCAGCAGTGGTGTAAGCAGTAAATTTGGTGCCCAGGGCGGACCCTGCTGGGGACAGGCACCAAGAACAGGGGCAGCGATGCAACAGTCTTATCCATGCCAGGAACTCCTTTGCCTGCCCTGGCTGTTGCTCGTAAAGTGTTTGCAGCATTGGACCATGCTGCAGTTCCCAACATGGCAATGGGGCCAGGGTGCAGACTCTATGGAGTTAGGAGTGATTCTGGTATCCAGCCTAACGTGGTGCCTAAAGACGTCCATCTCTCACACCACCCTACTTAGGATATTGGATAATGGGAATGATGCTAGAGAAGACTGTGGGAGAATTATGTGGGTCCCTACAAAGAAATGAACCCCCACTGGGGGAGGAAGCCAATGACTAACCATGAAGTTTTTGAGTTATTGTCAAGCTGCTCAAAAATGGCACAATTGGTTTTATGAGTTGGAACAACTCATGGACCTTTAACTGTAATAGCCACAAGACAAATGACACAATGTCTTGTGCAGAAAAGGAGCCGGGGGTGACACTGGACACTAACTTGAATATGAGTAAATGGTGTGCCCTTGTTGCAAAGGAGGCTAATGGCATACTGGGCTGCATTGGCATCAGCATTGCCAGCAGAGCAAGGGGAGAGCTTCCTCCCCTCTTTTCAGCACTGATGAGGCCACATCTGGAGTCCTGCGTCCCGTTTGGGGCCTCCAATACAGAAAGGATGTGGACAAATTGGAGAGGGTTGAGAGGAGGGCAAGAACAATGCTGAAATGTCTGAGGGACATGACTGCTGAGGAGGGGCTGAGAGAACTGAGCTTATTTAGTTCAAAGAAGAGAAGACAGTGGGGATTTAAAGGCTCCTTGAGGTCCTGCAAACGTACCTCCAAAGTAGCTCGTGCTGAACTGTTCTCCATGCTGGCAGACAACAGAACAAGGAACAATGACCTCCTGCAGCAGCAAGCCAAGTTTCTGTTAGATCTGATGGAAAATTTTTTCACCAGGAGGGTAGTAAAGCACTTGAAGAGTTTACCTAGAGAGGTTGTTGAATCTCTATCCCCTGAGGTTTTTAAGACCCAAGACAAAGCCCAGGCTGGGATGATCAAGTTGCAGCTGGTCCTGCTTTGAGCAGGGGGGTGGATTAGGTGACTGCTGAGGTAAGTTCTAACGCTAAAGATATCTGATGCTGTTTTTCTATCTTCAGATTATTTTGACTATTTCTTTGCCTTATTTGAATGGGGAGGTTAACCTGAATATATAATTTAACAAAATACTGCTGGTATTATATGAAATTTACCACACACTCCAGGAGTTCTATTTGTTTCTGCTTTGATCTGAAACTGATCCATAGTGCTAACTGCCTAGCTTAATAGCAAACCATCCAGTTTCCTTTCAGTGGAGAAAAATGTGTGTGTTATACCCCATGTGCACCGCTTTTTTTCTAAATCCTTGATCTGGCCATGCTGGATGTTTCCTCTGTCCTTCCATCCAGTCCTTAGTCTGCCTATAAACCTGTATTTTCACTGGCACTGGTATTCCCTCCCATTTCCATTTCCTTTCTGTCTTTTTATCTATGCCTCTCCACCTTCTATGGCCTCAGATCCATACTGCTCATTTTGTGCATGGTGCCATTAGGGTCCCTCAGCTCAGCTTCTTTCTCCCTAAATGCAGGCCTCAGTATCATATTGATATGCCCTGTTCAATGGTTCTAGTCATCCATAATCCAGTGAGCATGGGGGGATCTATGCTTTTGACAAAGTGGCTGCAGATGGTGAGGTATATCATTGCATGGAGTACAAAAAATATCTTCCTCTTGTTATAAAAAAACCCAGAAGTTTCACTACTGAGTCAGATTCCAGAGCTGCGTTCTTCTGTTTAATATTGAAACACACAACAAAACAGAAACACTTTACTGAAATTAGCAGGAAAAGCTGTTGGTAGGCAGTTGGGGTCAGGAATAAGTGAAGGGTGCAAGAAGTCAGGGAAAAGGTTATAGGGGAGACAGGGGATGGGAGAGGGAGGTGCAGATATGGGGACAAGAAGCAGAGAGATGGGAGACAGGCAGCAGAGAAAATCCAGCCACACAGGGGTGGGAGTGGGGCGATAGACAAGGGACAAAATATGGATGACTTATCAGCCGGTCTTATCTCTTGCCTGCCATAACAGTTATATGGAGAACAAATTTAAGACAACATTCCCTTAATTAGATTCTCTCTATATATAATTATTACCCACTTATAATTTTCCGCGTGTAGAAACTAATTATAATGGAATCATCTTCAGTTGGAGGCAGATTTGGATTCAATGAAATATTGTAGATCATGGGTTTTTTGGCAAAACCTCCTAATACTGGACACTGGAAGTTGCTGTAGTTACAAGCTCAGCTTAGCTCCTTAGCTCTGATGTGCAGTGTCATAGTTTCTAGAGTCAGAAGTGACCTGAACAGATCATCAAGTCTGACCCCCTGCTCTGGGCGTATTAGCTCTTCCTGAGTGCCAGTGTTGTGCTCCTTGCCACCCTCTGCCAACCTCACATACTGTTGGTCAGTGTCGCAGTGCACTCAAGTGCCCTGCGCCTGAAAGCGCATGCTGCTCAGGAGAGACCCCAGTGGAGGGAAGGGGGATGCTCAGCTGCCAGTCCCCAGGGCTGCATAGGTGCTGGTTGCCGAGGCAACCAGTAAAACCAGCTGACAGGAAGGGGCAGGGCTTAGTCCTTCTTACGCCCAGGTAGGAGGCCAGGAGAGCAGTTCCTGTCCAGTGGCCGTGGCAGTAGGAACTCAGCTCAGACAGGCAGAGGGGAGAACTCTGCCAGTGTGAACATCCCCTGGTTACTGCTGGGGTCAGGGAGCCCTCCCTCCCTCTCTCCCTCGCTCTCTAGTACGGAGTGAATCTGTTTTGACCGGACGGTCTAGTTTGATGTTGTAGCCCAGGGGCCTTGTGTTTTTATGTTTATTTTTTTGACTGGAGGACCAGGTGAGGCTATTAGGTGTTCGTGGAGGCCCTATAGGGACTCCCCAGTAGCGTGGGGGTTCCTGGCACCAGAGAGGGTGCAGCATTTGCGGGGCACATTGGTTCCAGCCCCAGAGCGAGAGGGGGGGTCCACAAGGAGCCTCAGAGTGAGAGGGGGCCATGAAGAACCCCAGAGTGAGAGGGGGGCTGCGAGGAGCCCCAGGAGTAAACAGGAGGGCCAAGACATAACAGGGCCCAGGTCAAACCACGTCAGCACCATCTGCGAGGCTTGGGCTGTGGTGTAGAGGAAGAAAAGGAGCCACAGGTTCTCCCCCCTCTCACCGGGGGCCAAAAAATGGGCAGCCTTCTGCTGATTACAACAATCTACTAATCAAGTAAGATCAAGGCATGGCAGGTGAGTAAGCAGGCGGTTCGCCCATTACAGGAGGGCAGAGCCACTCCTGCAAATGCTCCGATATTGGTACTCCTGTCACAGTCAGTCATAATGTTTATGATATTTTTAGGATAAAGGGAGCAACAACAATTGAACAGAAGACGTGACTCATTATTCATGCATGGACATAAGAGAATTACAGAAAATTACAGAGAAACTGCTGTGGAGAGATCACCATTGCCCCCAGTGTGTCTGGTCAGGCTCCCACCTCCAGTGGAGCAATGGCCAACCTATGTCAGGTGGGGATCAGGCTATGGTCTCACACGTTCATTCCCATTCATCACAAGCAATCCATAAAGGAAAGTCTCTTGTGGGTGGCCAAGTCAGTATAAGCCCTGTTGAGATGGATGTCTCTGGCCATGCATCCCCATCTCCTTGTAGTCTAAGTGTCTCTACTTCCTGACCAGGTCCAATTACTTAAGAGAGGGCATACTTGGATCAATGCCTACTCCATGCATTCCCCACGGTGTGTCTGGTCTGAGGCATACGCCACACTCTCCACTGTTGTTAGACTGATCTAGGCATAGTGCAAATCTTTCTTAGTCCCACCAGCAGCTTGGCTGACGCTCTGTTGGGGAGGCAGATAAATATAATTATCATGGATCCATCTCCCAACTTTCAGGGGAAGATTTAAAATTGAAAATTCAAGTGGGAAGGAATAAATAAAATAATGGAAACTACGTCCTAGGCATATACATGAGATGGAGGCTTTTGGTTGGGGGCTGTCAGTAATGATCACCCCAATCACCACATGAGGGAAAAGTTACCCTGTGACATTGCTGAAGAGCAAGTGAGGTCACAGGTCAGCTCTGCCTTTCAGTGCCTTGCCTTCGCTGTCAACTCCAGGGTAAACAGTGATGAAATTTGAAGCTGGTTTCCACAGACCAGTATTCAGGACTGGGAACTCATTTTTGACTGCTGGCATGTTCATTCCACACATCTCTGTTTCTCCCTCTGATCTTGTTGCCACGACACTCCTCATTAGGTGATCCTTTCTAGGCAGTAGGGTCAGGAGAGCATTCTACCATCTCAGCCTTCCTTGCACCAGAGAGTCCCCAAGAAATGGAGGGGGAAAAGCAGGGCGTTATCATTTTGATATGCACTGATCGATGGTTGTAGTCATCCATATTGCAATGAGCATGGGGGGATCTCAGCTTTTAAAAAGGTGGATGCAGATGGTGAGATATATCATTGCACAAGTACAACAGATGTCCTTCGCTTGTTAAAAAGAAACTAGAAGTTTCACTAAGAAGTAGGGGCCAGAAGCTGGGTTATTCTATTTAATATTGAAGCAAAAAAATGAAACACTTCATTGGAATAAGCATGAATAGGTGATATCTTATATTATATATAGAGACCCAAAGATGTTTCATTCAGCCTTCAGTCATTAGAGTTAAATATTCATCTTTTTTCCGATCTGGCCATCTGGCCAGTGCCTCCAGTGGTGGCCAGTGCCTCCAAAGTGATAGCCTGACCTGAGCTCATGTTTGTGGCTAGAATTATAAAAAAAAGTCTGCAGGCCTGTGAAATGGATCTTAGCATGAGTAGGAGCAATGAACAGACAGCAGAATGGCAGAAAGCAAGAGAGCTGGAGTAGTGGGACCACGGAAGACCATTCACATCTAGGATCATAAAGTCATAGAAAATTCAGGTTGGAAGGGACCCTGTGAAGTCACCTAGTCCAGGGGCAGGGAATATTTGGGCCTGCAACCCACATAGCCAGTTCTGGGGAGCTTTTGCAGGCCTGTCAGCACCCCTCCCCCAACAGTCCAGAGCCCATGCAGCTGTCTGGAGCCCACACCTGGGCTGCCCTGTGTGTCCTCTCGCCTAGGGGTCTTCAAGAGGAGGTTGGATGGGCATCTGGCTGGGGTCATCTGAAGCCAGGACTATCCTGCCCATGGCAGGGGGTCGGACTCGATGATGTATTGAGGTCCCTTCCGACCCTAACATCTGTGAATCTATGAATCATGCATGCTGTGGCTCCTCCCCACCACCAGCACCCAGCAGCAGTTGAGTTCATAGACCCATCCTACCCCATGCCTTCTCCACACTTGCCCTGGCCAGAGCAGGCCAGCTCTGGTCCAGCTGAACCTGTGCACACAGCCCTCACCCCCACACACACCATGCCTGCTCCAGACTTATCCCCCATACAGAGCAGCTGGAGCTGCAGTGTCAATGGGCCAGAAGCTGCTGCTTGGTACAGGGGAAAAGCAGCTCCTTCCCTTCACTGCTGCTGGGCCCTCCTTGCTGCAGCCACCAGGAGCCTGCACCTGGGCTGCCCTGTGGCTCCTCTCTACTGCCACCACTGCCCTGCTGACCATAATGGAAATGGCAGTGGTGATGGTGGAGAGGACACACAGGGCAGCCCAGGTGTGGGCTCCAGACAGCTGCAGGAAGAAGGGGCAGGCAATGCTGTGGAGGAGATGGTTGCTTCTCCCTCACTCCCAGCAGCAGCTTCTGCCTGGCCACTGCAGCTGATCTATGTGGGTGGGCAGTCTGGAGCAGGTGCGGGGCAGGCTGGGATCAGGGCTGTGCATGCAGGTTCTGGCTGGTCTGGAGCTGGTCACTCCAGCTGAGGAAAATCCAGAGTGGGTGTGGGATGGACCGGGGATGGGACTGTGCACACAGATCCCTGGCAGTACAATGGGGCTGGGACCAGTGGTGGCAACAGCTGGAAGGAGCTGCCAACACCTGGGCGGCTTAGAAATAGAGTTCAGCTGTGGAGCTGCCCCAGCCCCACTGCATGCCTGGAGGTGGCAGGACACACAAGGTGCCAGCTGGCGCCTGAGCCAGGAGGGACGGAGGGATACAATGTGGGTTGGACACTATCCCTCCACAAGGTGAATCCAGCCCATTGCCTGTACTTTGGCTACCTCTAATCTAGCCCAACCCCCTTCTCAAAACAGGACCATCCCCAACCATTTCATCCCAGTGAAGGCTTTGTCTACCCAGGTCTTCATAACCTGGTGGTAGAGCTGTGTGAAGCTTCGGTGCCTGATTCAATTCCGTGGAGATTTGGCCTGATTTGGTGGTGAAATCTCTGAATCTGAATTAGAACAGAGGACCCTTTAATCTCTCTGAATTAAAGCAGAGCCCTCCAAATCGATTCAGAAAGATTTGGTGATTCAGATATAGACACAGCTTTAAATGTTTTTTCTACATAGCTCTAGGCAGCAGGCGCTCATGATCACTGTGATACTAGGGCACATGGAGTGTCCCACAGGATGGTGGGGAGCTCCCCAGCACACTTGGCAGCAGACCCAGAAGTGGACCAGAAGCACTTCCTGTCCACTTCTGGGTCATTTGGGGAGTGTGCTGCGTCCCCCTGGCTCTGCAATTGATGTCTCCTGGGTCTGGGGAGGGCACCTGAGGTCCTCCCCAAAGACAATCACCAAGCCAGTGGGTGCGAGGGGTCCCCCAGTGCGCTCCCTGGCAGACCTGGAAGGGGACTGGAAATACTTCCAGTCCACATCTGGGTTTCTGCTCAGCACATGGAGGACCTCCCTCCTCCCTCCGCCCCATGCCTCTGTGGGACACTCCATCTGCCTCAGCACCACAGCATTCACAAGCCAGCTGATACCCCCAGTTATGTAGAAAAATCTTTAAAGCTGGGTCTATGTCCGAATTGTTGGTTCTCTGAAGCATTAAATCTTCACACATGGATTCGACAGAATCAAATCAGGGACTTTGATCCAAATCAATGGATCAAATCACTGTCTCTTATTTAGGCTAATCTGAATCCAAATCAAATAGAGCCCGCTTCACACACCGCTGCCTTGAGGGATGGATAGTCCACATGCTCTCTGGGTAACCTGTTCCAATGCTATACTACTCTCCTGGGAGAAAATTTCTTGTAATATAGAATCTATAGTTCTCTTGCTGCAACTTGAGACCATTGCTCCTTGATCTGTCATTAAAGTCAGCTATTAAATCCCCCATCAATCTTCTTTTCTCCAGACTAAATAAACCAAGTTCCCTCAGCCTCTCCTCACAAGTTCTGGGCCCCAGCTGCTGAACAATTTTCATTACCCTCTGTGGAGGAATAAACCTTTCTGCCTGCTTGTCTTGCCAATGAAGGGCTACATCCCAATCCCCGCCACTCCAGTTACAAAATCTGGCTGTGGGAGGCTCCTGGTCTCCATGGTAATAGGGTTGCAGATTGCTGAGAGGAGGGGGAACTTGCTTGTCCTCTGTCCTGTGTAACCCTAAACGCTCACCTGAGGGTGCTGATTTTTTTAAACTGCCCAACCAGGGTCTGCCAGGGTCTGAGAATACTGGTGTATGATTTGTCCAAGGGATGAGGTCAGAAAGGGTATTTAAGAACCCCTTTTTCCTGGAAGAAGGGGAGCCATATTGGGGAACACGGAAAAAGCACACAGCCTCTGGAACTCTTCCAGGCTCCAGATGCACATGATGCTAAAGTGAGTAAGCTGCTGATAACTTCTCTAGATATCTAGCTTGCTGTAATATAGACATATTTTCAAACAGCTTCTATGCTGTAACAGTTTGCTCTGGCTTATTCTTTTATACTTCTCTAACCTGTAGCTTTTTCCAAGCCTAGCCTCTTTGACCAATAAAGCTTTCCACCAGAACATGCTTGGTGGTAAATGCTTTGAGAGGCTTTGGGGCAAACCTCTCTATTCCCTTGGGTTGGCTGATTAAGGAAGGCTACCACCCTCACGGTCTCCCAGGCTTCTGGACCCCAGGGGACACAGGGCCTAGATAACATTCAGACCCCTGGGTGGTGGCACAGTTACCCCAGGCTTCCGGATATACTCCAGGAAGGGGGTCAGCCAGCTGTGAGGTGCCCCAGGGGAGGCACTCAGAGGTTGGAAGGTGGTTGGGTGCAGTGAGATGGGTGGCTTAGTGAAGGAGCACCCGCTACTGGCCCGCCACACTCTCTCCTAGACTTTGTTTTAAATTGTCCACGTTCTTCTGTAGTGGGGGCCCAGAGCTGGACACAGGTCTCCAGATGTGGCCTCACCAGTGCCAAATAGAGTGGAATAATCACTCCCCTGGATCCCCTGGAAATGCTCCTACCAATGCACCCCAGTATGCCATTAGCCTTCTTGGCAACAAGGACACACTGTTGCCTCACATTCAGCTTATTGTCCACTGTAACCTCCAGGTCCTTTTCTGCAGAGCTGCTGCCCAGCCAGTCCGTCCCCAGCCTCTACCGGTGCCTGGGACTGTTCTGTTGGAAGTGCTGGATTTTGACCTGTTCACATCCTTCTAACGCAGCTGGAAAAACTGAACTTCATTAGTTTCTTATGTCACAGATGTTTCCAGCATCAGATTGTTCTGGAAGCTCTTTCTCAGACTTGTTGAACACACCCACATCCACTTCAAGACACAGCCCTTGGGGCCATAGGGAAGATGTGAGAATGATCTCATAGATACCGTGGTCTGAGTGGAGGTTATCCTAGCATTAACTTGTACCATTTCAGAACTGGAAATTTAAATCCACAGTCTCCCAAGAGATGCAGAACTTAAGTTAGATCCAGCCCCACCCCCGTCACCTTAACTCTGCCCCTCTCGGCTTATATCAGGCATTGTATAAAGCAGGCTCCTTTCATATTGGCTTGAGCCAAGGGGAAAACAAAACTGAAGCAGTGTGACCTGATCTCTCCCCATCTGGATTCAGAGTCAACACAGAGGTCAGGATAGAGCAGCTGAACTAGCTTACCAAGTCCAGTAGAAAACGTATTTGCAGACACCTCCTAAAGAGGGGTGTCCAGATAAGCCACCATTGCCTACTGTGGTGGACGCCTTCTAACAGTTCGGGACAGAAAGGGAAGCAGCCTCCACCCTTTTAGGAGGATCAGAGCTCAGCAGAAGGTAAACCAAGGTTTGATAGGGAGTGTAGTGTCAGGGGCAAGCATGGGGTGCAAGAAGTGGGGGACAGGCTGCAGGGGAGATGGGGTGGGAGGAGCAGGTACAGGTATGGGGGACAAGAAACAGAGAGAAGGGGGATAGGCATCGGGGCAATCAAGCCACAAAGGAGAATTAATGGGGGGATAGGCATTGTGGGGCAGACATGGAGAGACAAGAGAGCAACCTTTCCTTTATTAGATTCTCAACATACCTAATGAAAACCACTGTATAAGTTTCCACATATAGAAACTGCTTATCAGGTGGTCATCTAAGATTCGAGGTAGTCTTGGATTTGAGTAAGTATTGTAGATCATGGTGAGGTTTTGGCAACACCTCCAGAACTAGACACTGGAAATTGCTGTAGCTACAAGCTGGAATTGGTTCTTTGGCTCTAATGAGCAGTATAAGCTCCCCCTGAGTGCCGGTGTTGTGCTTCTTGCCACCTTCTGCCAACCTCACAAGCTGTTGGGCACTCATGCTTTTAATGACATTTTTAGGACGAAGAAAAGAACAGAGATTGAACATTAGGAGTCTGCTTTATACAAGTGGCTTTTATTATTCATGTATGGACATGAGAGACTTACAGAGAAACTCCTTTAGGGAGATCACCATTACCCCAGCGGATGTTTCTGACCTCAAGCCCCATCTTCTTGTATTCCAAGATCTCCACTTTACAACCAGATCCATCTACTTCAGAGAGGGCGTATCTGGATTGAGCATACTCTGTGCGTTCCCCAGGGTGTGTCTGGACTGAGGCATACTCCACAGGCTTCCGTGATGTTAGATTGATCTTGGCATAGTGCAAAACTTCATCAGTCTCACCACCAGCTTGGCTGTCCCTCTGTTGCGGAGACAAAGAGAGAGAATTATCATGGATGCATCTCCTGACTTCCCAGAGGAGATTTAAAATTGAAAATCCAAGTCTGAAAGGTGGGGTGAGGGAAGGCCAAATAGAATAATGGAGACTGCATCGTAGGTGTATACATGAAATGGAGCACCTTCCCCAGAGATCTTCCCATCATAATTGCATGTGGGAGAATTAGGAATTGTCCAGAGAAAGGCAAACAAAATGATCATGGGCCTGGAGCCATTGCCATACCCAGGACACACTAGAAAGCCTACGGCTCTTCCATTTGGAAAGTAGAATATAGAATAGTTGTCTGTACCATCATGAAGCGTGTGGCCCAAGTGGCCAGGGAAGTCCTGTTCACCAAGTCCCAGATATACTAGAAGACTTAGAGGGGACTGAATAGCCGCCTTCAACTCCCTGCAGGGTGGTTCAAAAAAGGCTGGAATTGGACTCTTCTCAGTGGTGGAAGGTGACAGAACAAGCAGCAATGGGCTGAAGTTGTAAGAAGGGAGGTTTATGTAGGATATTAGAAAAAACTCTCACTATTAAAGCACTGGAACAGGTGAAGCAGAGAGGTTGGAGAATCTCTGTCCTTGGAGGTTTTGAAGACGTGCCTCACCAGAGGCATGGCTGGGATGAAATAGCTGGGAGAGGAAGTAAGGCTGGTCCTGCTTTGACCTTCGGTTTGGATGAAATGACCTTTGAAGTGACTTTCTGTCTGATTTCATGCCTTTGTGGATCAATCTCATCTTCCTGATTCCTTCTAACCTCTCTCCTCTCCACAGGGGAGAACAACCATCTCTCCTTTTGAAGGGGCTTGATATTCTGTTATTCAAACTATCTTAGCTTCTTCATCATTGCCTTCTGTCAGCTCTTCCTGGAACGCCTCTCTTCTATTTCATATTCCTGAAGACTGTTTTAACTCTAAGTCGAAATCTTAACTCATGGGAGTTCATATTAACTTAGATGTGGAAATGACTGAGTGTGGTGTATTTGAGGTACTATCAGGACTCTGAAAAAGGCTTTATTTTGCTTTGTGAATCAGAACGAGACATACATTTAACTATCATGACTAAGGGAGTAATAATGCCATATCTTTGGACCATTTTGAATATTACCTTCCTTATTCATTGCGATTTTATTTAAACCTATGAGGGAGCTAGATGTGAGGCTCCTTGGGCAAGGGGATTAAGGGGATTGTGTCCCACTGTAAGGCAAGGGATTGAGGCCCAGTTTAGGGGAGTGAGGGCAGCAAAACGGTCCTGAGCCAGGCAGGGAGCCCGGGGAAACAGTAGGCGCTGGGAGCCCTTGGCGGGTGCGGGGTGTGGATTATGAGTCCCAGTGTGAGGGCATAGGGATCAAGAGTCTCGATATGAGGCACAGAGATTGTGAACCAGTGTGAGACAGTGGAGTAATATGGATGTCATCTGTGAGACATGGGACACGGTACAGGCATGGTCAGAACCATGTATATAAGCACTTAGCATCATGGCACTTAAATGGGAATCCTTCCACCGTGTTATCATCCTTTAACTGTATCACCAAAGGCATGGCAGGAAAAGTAGGCGGGTGGTTAGCCCTGAGACAAGTGGACAGGCAAATGATTTGACTGGCCTCGAGACATCGACTTGTTACACTCTCCCACTTGCAGTATCCACAATTTAAGGGCTAGGAAGTTCTAATTCAAAGGCTTTGCTCCTAACTTTCAGATTCAATATTTAGTGACACCCCTGTCATCGAAAATTATGTCAAGTGTTTTTATGGATCAGGCTAAACTGTCAGTGTACCCATCTGATAGGAATAAGTCCCATGCTTTAATTACACACTACGTGAAAATACTTTCTTTTCTTCATTTTAAACCTGCTCCCTACATGAGTGTTCTCTTCTATGTGATGATGACCCATGCCATCTGTACCCCGTGGCTTCAACATCCGAGATCCACCCATGCTCACATCTCACCTCTCTCCAGAAATGACCAGTGTACCCTCATTTGGTATGGGGCTGACCGTGACAGTACTACCTTTGAGGGCTGCTGCCGTCGGGTCTTCCTCATGGTTTCTGGTGAAGAAGGGAGCAAGGCAGGAGTTACTATTTGAAGAAAGAAGCAGCAAGTGCGTGAGAAACATGGAGAAGTTAAAGGAATATCTGAAAGGCAGACTGCGTAAAACTAGCACATTACAACTGAAATTGGGGAGCTGAAAGGACAGCACGAATAGCAGGAGTGTGGAAGATGCAGCCAGAGTACCTTTGTATCTGCATAGGAGGAGTACCATCATAGCAAGGAAGGCCACAGCTCCCAGGGAAACTCCAGCTTTGTACATGGTGATCTCTGTGCTCAAATCCACTGTGCAGTGTGTCTTTTCTGGAGAAAATAATACATAACAATGATGTTCCCAGGGCAGCCAAGGCAAAGGGTTCTGATTTCAGGGACTCCCGTGTGAATCTAAAAACTCTCCGCAGCCCTGAAGGATTCAGAGCCCAGTTCTGAACTTGGTAAGCCCAAAGTTTCCCCAGGGGCATCAATGGAATCAGAGTTGGGTCTTGATCTTGGGTCCTGTCACTCTGGATAAGTCTAGAGTAACACCAGCTGAGCCAGGTGGACCCAGTGTAGCTCTTGGGGATTCTTATGAATCTGGATTCACCCTCTTGATGTCAGTAGACTTAGGACCTGATTCTAATCTCAGTGACCCCCAATTGATGTCAGGAGAGTTGGGGTGAGGGTCGGCACCCCTCAGTGGCCCATGGTAGAGACCATCCACAAATCCACAAATTGCTAATGGCATGGGTCAGGCGTTGCCTTATTACACCTCTGAACTGACCCCCACTGAGATCCAGAGCAGATCTTCCAGATTGATGCTTCCTGTTGAGGCTTCCGTGATGGGATGGTGTTGAGCTGGGATGATCTTCTGGATCATAGCAGCAGGCACCCTGGGTATCAGAGTCTTATGGAGCCATTTTGGAAACTCTTTCTGCTTTAAAATTATGAATATATATGTGTGTATCTGCAAGTGCGGTTGTGGTGGGAGACAGGGGTCTCTGGGACTGTCTGAACCTGGGTAGAGGTGTATGCTGTGTTCAGCTCTATATCTGTGTTCAGCTCTATGCACTTCTCCCAGCCCTGAGCACAGATTTTGAACAGTTATGGAAACTTTCCAGATACATCCTGTATTTGCCTGAAAACTAGTTTTGGAGGCCACCAAATATCATGATGTCATATAATGTCACATATCTTGACTTCAGAAAAGCATTTGATCCAGTATCACATGATCACCTCTTGGCAAAAATGGCCAGTTGTGGCCTTAGGTCCAACACAATCCATTGGCTCGGAACTTGGCTTCGTGGTCGTCCCCAGAGGGTGGTAATTGCTGGCAGTCACTCATCATGGTGTCCTGTGACCAGTGGGGGCCCCCAAGGCTGTATTCTTGCACCCATATTGTTCTACATATTCATTAATAATGTGGACACTAGAGTCAGGAGCGGACTGGCCAAGTTTGCCCATGACACCATACTTTGGGGCAAAGCATCCGCGCCAGAAGATAGGCGGGTGATCCAGGCTGCCATGGACAGGCTCAGGAAATGAGCTGACGAGAACATGATGGTGTTTAACACCAAAAAATGGAAGGTTCTCCACCTTTGGGGGAAAAACCTGCAACAACCTTATAGCCTCGACAGTGCTACGCTGGCTAGCGCTCTGGAAGAAAGAGACTTGGGGTCATCATTGACCACACGATGAACATGAGCCTGCAATGTGATGCTGGGGCTAGTACAGCGACCAAAATGCTGGCGTGCATCCATAGATGCTTCTCGAGCAAATCCCGGGACGTCATTCTCCCCTTGTACTCAGCCTTGGTGAGTCCTCAGCTGGAGTATTGAATCCAGTTTGGGGCTCCACAATTTAAAAAGGATGTGGAGAAGCTTGAGAGAGTCCAGAGGAGAGCCTTGTGTATGATCAGAGGTCAGGAAGACAGAGTTTACACCAACAGGCTGAGAGCCATGAGGCTTTTTAGCCTGGAAAAGCGCAGGCTCAGGGATGATGTGGTGGCCACCTATAAATTTATCACGGGTGACCACCAGGATCTGGTGGAATGTTGGTTCACCAGGGCACCCCAAAGGATGACAAAGTCGAACGGTTATAAGTCCTGTGAGACCGTTTCAGGCTGGACATAAGGAAGAATTTCTTTACTGTCCAACCCCCAATGTCTGGTACAGCCTGCCATCAGAGGCAGTTCAAGCACCTACCTTGAACACCTTCAAGAGCAAATTGGATGCTTATCTTGCTGGGATCCTGTGACCCCAGCTGACTTCCTGCCAGCAGATGCATGACAAACAGGACCAAGGAGGTGATACTTCCCCTCTATCAGGTGCTGGTCAGACCACAGCTGGAGTACTGTGTGCAGTTTTGGGCGCCGCAATTCAAGAGGCATGTGGATAGCCTGGAGAGGGTCCAGAGAAGAGCCACTCATATGGTTAAGGTCTTGCAGGCCAAGCCCTACGAGGAGAGACTAGAGCACCTGGACCTCTTCAGCCTCCACAAGAGAAGGTTGAGAGGTGACCTTGTGGCTGCGTATAAATTCATCATGGGGGCACAGAAGGGATTTGGTGAGGCTCTACTCACCAAGGCGCCTCTGGGGGTCACAAGAAATAATGGCCACAAGCTAGCAGAGAGCAGAGTTAGACTGGACATTAGGAGGAACTTCCTCACAGTTAGAGTGGCCAAAGTCTGGAATGGGCTCCCAAGGGAGGTGGGGCTCTCCCCTACCCTGGGGGTCTTCAAGACGAGGTTGGATGGGCATCTGGCTGGTGTCATCTGAACCCAGGACTTTTCTGTCTATGCAGGGGGTCATACTTGACCATCTATTGAGGTTTCTCCTGACCCTAATATCTCTGAATCTATGAATGTACCAATCATCCCCTGCCCTGTCCCCCCCAGAACACCCTGTTGTCTGTCTGTATTAGGGCAGACACAGGATTTGGTAAAGGTGTGTGTGGGGACACCTGTAGTGTTAGTTCTGCCCCACCTCCAGCCACCCCCTACCACCTCCCCCATACCCACTCCAGGGGGAAGAGACCAGGGAGGAGGGGGTTCAGTGGTGGACTTCTGGCAACAGCTGGAAACTGAGACATTTAGTAGGCCTGTGCGAAGGTGCTAGTATTCACTTTGGATTCAGATTTGGCCAATTCAGGGGACAGTGATTCAATTTGGTGATTCCAATGAGTGTCCTGAAGCATGGAGTCCAGGTCCAGCTCTCTGCTGCAGTGAGCAGGGACTGCCCAAATTGCTGAAGCTCTCTGAATCTTTTCTGAATTGATTTGGAGAACTTTGAATTGATTCACACCTTTTAATTGGTCTCTTTATTCAATTTGGATTTGGAGATTCAGCCATTGAATCAGGCCAAATCTCTTCCTAATAGAATTAGCGCCCAAAGCTTCGCACAGGAAACTCAGTCATTCTGCACTCCACAGGTGCAAGTGCCCATCTATTCACTTTTTAATGGCCTCAGTCTGCCACTCTTCAGACCAGTCTTTCTTCTGCATGTTCTGTCACACGTTCCTAGGAACGTCTTTCTTCCATTCCACCTCCCTGCAGACTCTTTATCTCTCTAGAGAAAACGAGCTAGTTTCAGACGTGGTCCTGTTAACTCAGGTGTAGAAATAACTGAGAGTGGAGATCTGGAGGTACCATCACAGTGAAGGCCAGTGTGCGAATAAGCAATCTACATCAACTGGAATGACTGCAGGACAAATGACACAATCTTTCTGTAGTATTTTGTCACAGGGTCAAGGATATGTCCTGTGAGTAATATGGGGCTAAGGAGCTGCCAATCACTAGGGGCAGCTCAGGTGCTGGTTGCCGCAGCAAGCAGAAAGGTCAGGTGACCAGAAGGGTGCAGGGCAGGCCTTTATAAACTGCCCAGGCCAGAGCCAGAGTAGTAGTTCCCCTCTGGCAGCCCCAGGAGCTGGAGCTCTGCGGGAGAGCTGAGCAGCAGAGTCAATGGTGGTGGTTTGACCGGCTGCAATGATGCGAGGGGAGAGAGAGAGAGCCTTGAGAAAAGATATTGGTGAGAGCCAGCGTTGTATAGGGTTTGTATTATAACCCTGGCATTTATGTTATGTTGTAGCCGGCTGGGTGACTCTTTGGTTTACTTATGGCTATACCAGAGGACTGGGTGAGCCTGTAGGGGTGTGAGGAGGCCTCACGGTGGCTCCCTAGTAGCTGGGGGGTTCCTGGTGCCCAGCAGGGGCACAGTGAGTAGTGCCACAGTGGGCACAGCGAGACAAGCACCGGAGAGGTGCTCGGTGTGTGGGGGTTGTAGCTCCAGCTGCGGGGAGCACGGCAGTAGGCTCCAGAGTGGGGCAGCAGGCGTGAGAGGGGCGGCCATAGGCCCCAGAGTGGGGCAGCGGGTGTGAGAGGCGCGGCCATAGGCTCCAGAGTGGGGCAGCGGGCGCGAGAGGGGTGGCCATAGGCCCCGGAGTGGGGCGGCGTGCGCGAGAGGCGCGGCCATAGGCTCTGGAGGGGGCGAGAGGCTCCAGAGAGGGCGAGAAGTGGCAGAAAAGCCACAAGACAAGTCCAGTGGGGTGAGGCCTGGGCACGGCAAGCCCAGAGGCGTCGGTAGCGGGGTGCTGGTTGCACCAGCGGCTCAGGGGCACCGGTATCAAGGTGCAGGTTGTCTAACCGGGACAGGGGTGCTGTTAAAGGGGTGCAGGTGGTGTGATAGGCCCAGAAAGATTTGAGAGGGGCGCCAGGAAGTGATAAGCCCCAGGGGTGCCAGGGGAGTAACACGTCCAGGGTGCCAGAGAGGGGCACCAGGGCAAGATGAGCCCAAGGGGTGCCAGAGAGGGCATCAGAGGGCAAGGAGAGAATAAACATCCAGGAACAGCTGCGAGGCTTGGGGCGTGCTGAAGGCGAGGTAGGAGGTGCGCATTTGCCCATAAGGCTGGGGGTGTTAGGAGCACCCCACATGGAATGGAGGTAAGACCAACAAGGTGTCAAGGTGGAAGTAGGGAGCCTCCAATAACTGAACTTAAGAACAAACACGTGGCGGGCAAGTAGAGGATGCTGGACCACCTTAACTGACACAGAAGGGGGTGCTAGCAAGGTCACGGCCGCTGGCAGACCCCACTCCGTGACATATTTATACTTTTTTTGCTTAGTTGGTTGGATTTTGTCTTTAACTTTATAAGCAATCAGCAATTCTTGATAGGATTATATAAAATGTACTGCAAATCCCATTGACTGGTTATGGTTTTGAATACTAGTATTAAGCTGAATGATATAGTGCTAGTCCCCTAGCATATTAGTAAAGGAATATAGCTGCCCTTTAACTGGAGAAAAATGTGTGTCATGCTCTACTGGACGAAGTGGCACCCTGCGTGCAGCCACTGTTTCTAAATCCAAGATCCACCCATGAATGACGCGTTTGTTTATATTCTCAGTGGTTACTACTGTTGGTTTCTGTCTGTATGGCTTAGATAGCACAGAATCATAGAGGATTCGGGATGGAAGGGACCTCCAAAGGTAATTTCATCCAACCTCCTGTCCAAGGCAGGATCATCCATATCCAAACCATCCTCTAGAAATCCATCACGTAAGCTCAGCTGTGACACCACACAAGATGTAACACATCCACCTGCCAGAGGAAACACAAGGGCCCCATGGTAGCCAATGCCTGGCTTCTATACAAATTTGCTAATATGTACTCAAGAGGGCCTTTGTAGAGGCTTTGCTCCACCCACTACACAGGAAGGCTAACATCTCCATACCCCCACTCCATTCTATACCAATCTGAATACGGGGTATAATGCCTTTCTGATCCCAAAGATTTCATCCCTCTGACCCTGAGCAGAGAGGCAAGACCCTCCAGCCAGGAACCTTTCCAGACAACAAGGTAGTTTGAAGCCTGCCATTTTAGAATCCATGAGATGCATTTGCAAATTGAATTTTAGGTCAGGAAATTAAATTTATAGGCATGAAGCAGGGATGGGTTTCTACCCAGGATTTCTTGAGCCCTACTGGAGAGTCGCATGGGGTTCAGAAGCTCAGGGAAGGAGATCACAGCAAATACGTGCCTATATTGCCAAAGCATCTTTCCAAATAAATGGGCTTCTTCTCACAGATTTGAATAGTGTTTAAATATTTTTTAAAAAGATTATTAAGGCTCATATATGTGAGATCCCGGCAGGAAATATTATGGCAAGGGGAAATGAGCATGGGTTTGTAGCAGGTAGATCATGCCTGACAAATCTAGTCTCTTTTTATGACCAGGTTACAAAGCACCTCAACACAGGAGCAGGTGTAGGTATCGTTTATTAGACTTCAGGAAGGCCTTCAATACAGTATCCCACCCAATAGTGGTGAACAAGTTAAGAGGTTGTGACTTGGGTGATTATACAGTCCAGTGGGTGGCAAATTGGCTACAGGGTCATACCCAGATAGTGGTGGTGGACGGGTCAGTATTGACATGGAAGGGAGTGGGTAATGGGGTCCTGCAGGGCTCGGTCCTTGGACCGACACTCTTCAATGTCTTCATCAGTGACTTGGATGAAGGAGTGAAGTGTACTCTGTCCAAGTTTGCCAATGATACAAAGCTGTGGGGAGAAGTGGACACACCGGAGCAGAGGGAACAACTACAGGCAGACCTGAACAGGTTGGACAAATGGGTGGAAAACAACAGAATGCGATGTAACATGGAGAAATGCAAAGTGCTGCATCTAGGGAGGAAAAATGTCCAGCACACCTACCGCCTGGGAAATGACCTACTCGGCAGCACAGAAGCGGAAAGGGATCTCGGAGTCCTAGTGGACTCCAAGATGAACACGAGTCGTCGGTGTGACAAAGTCATCAGCAAAGCTAACGGCACTTTATCATGCCTCAGCAGATGCATGACAAACAGCTCATCTGAACCCAGCACTCTTTCCTGTCTATGCAGGGGTCAGACTCGATGATCTATTCAGGTGCCTTCCGACCCTAGCATCTATGAATCTATGAAGCTCAAACTCAACACTAGCCCCAAACAAGGTGACTATCACACAAACATGGGTGGATCTAGGTTTTTGAACAAAAGAGGTGTATGTGGTGTTTTGCATCATCACATATAACACAGCACATTTTATGCCAGTTCAAGGGAAATTGGATGCTCTCCTATGCTGCTAGGGGAAGCAGCATTATATTATTCAGCTGCAGATCAAAGCAAGAAACTCATGTAACGATTGAAAGGTACACTGGTTTGCTAGATTATAAGATTAAAAAAACCTACCAGGAGCCCTGATACCACACAAGACATCACACCCACACCTTCCACAGAGAGAGCAGGGGACCATGGGAGAAAATGTCCTGCTTTTGTAAAAGTTTGCAAATATGTCCTCGAGGCAGTCAGAGCCCATCCTCTCCACCCCTCCCCACCACTTAATCCTGCTTTCCCCAGCCAACATCCTCCTCCACACACACTTTTCAAAACTTTTGAGTTCTCTCCTGTCCATCCCAGTGCCCAGCCAAGCCCCAGTTAGCCCCTGGGGTAGGTTAGATCTCTCCTCTAGAGAATCCCAAGTTTCCATCTGACACCAGCCACATAGATGGATGGAGGGAGGCCTGTTTCCAGCCTCCATGTGTCTAACCACCATAGCTCCATGCAGTGACCAGACACGAGACAGCCTTGAGACCAACATACCAGCTGGAAATGCCACCTCAACCCAACCAGGGACCAGTTCCATTGAAACCGGACAAGAGCCAGCCCCCACTTCCCCCCCCCGCCAGAGTGAGTATGGTGCACATATTGGTGGGTCTAGCATTTGGAAAAAGAGAGGTGTAAACTGTGGAGTACATCATCATGTATAACACAACACATACTTTGTTCCATTTCAAGGCAAACTAAATGCATTTCTGTTATGCAGGGGCTGGGGGCGGGGGAGCAATATATTTTTCAGATAAGGTTCAAAGCCACAAAACCAAAGTAACTACTATAAAGCATCAAACCAGTGAACCTTTTATGTAAAGTTAAAAAACACCCACAACCAACTAGCCAAAAAATAGCAAAATAAGCCAAAGATATTGTGTAATTCTCCCTGTCATCATTCCAGTTGAATTTATGTCATTTATTCAGATTCATATGACAAAATCTAGCCTTCTTCAGTGTCTTGATGGTCCCTCTGAAAATTCACTGTCAGTCATTTCTTTTCCTGATTTCCTAGGACCGCCCCCAACTGAAGGTATTTATTTAGAGGGAGGAAAAAACCGATCTGCAGGGCTGTGAATTACAAGTGAGACATTGCCAAAAAGAACTGAGACAGCACCATTGCTGGAGCAAGAATACTTTGAGGAGTGGAAGTGCAAGACCTTTCGAAAGGAGAGTGGGTTGTTGATACCTATGGTGTGGAGTGCAATAAGAAGGAGTCTGGGGCAGGATAATGAGCCGTGAAGTCTATGGACTCCCCCAGTGAGGCCTGGATGTAAATGCTGCTTCCCCACCAAGGCATTTGATTTGAGTCTAGATGCACTCAAGGCAGGGTGCACCTACATTAGTGTCCCCATCCTGGATCTGCCTCCTGACACATATTCCTCATTTAATCCCACTCACCGGTCTGGCTTTGGTTCCTCCCTGTAACATTCAGCATGGTGCCCTCTCCCAGCCCGATCTGCTCCCAGTTTATTTGGACACAGCACCGGTAGAGGCCAGAGTCCCACTCCTCCAGGGCTGAGAGCATCAACGTGGCCTCCCTGAGTTTGTGCTGCTCCGGGGGGGACATCTGGAGCCGCCCCTTGTGGAACGGGAGGTGAGGATTCAGCGTGAAGTCCCCAACATCTCTCCAGAACCAGAGCACATATGTTGGCTCCATCTCATGGTTCTCAAAAGTGCATTTCAGGCTTACATTTTTCCCAGCCATCACATTGAGAGATTTTGGAACCTGAGAGACTCTAAAGCCATCTAGAAAATGAGAGAGGGACAGACAAAGTCACACCCCGAAAGACCCCATGGCAACAAAGTGGGTGAGGCTCGGTGTTTAATAGGATTCCCCCCCGCCCCAAGCAATCCTCGCTTTTAATTACCCACCATTTCTGACTCAAAAATAGCCTCCCTCTTCCCCTTCGAACACCTTCATCCATCCATTCCAGTCCACTTTCCTTTCCCTTTCTGTTCCCAGTTCCTTCAGCTCCTCACAGAGATCTATCCCGCAATTTCTCTGTCCCTCTTCCAGCAGAGCACGCTGAGCGGGGATTGCACAGCAATCTTCCAAGCTCTGAAGGGTGATGCTAGAGGGGATGGCAAGAGGGTTTTCTCGGTGGCCATAGGAGACAGGCTAGGAACAGTGATCTCAAGCTGCAGTAGGAAACATTTAGGCTGAGGGTCTAAAGGCAGTGAAGACTGTCTTACTCTGCAGGTCAGCAGCAAACTTACCTGTTCTCTGGTTCCACGTATCTCTGTTCGTGGTCCAAGCTTTGCTACAGTCATCTTGGATTGCTGCACCATCTTTGTTTGAGTGGAGGAGGAAAAATCACAGATTACCTATTGAACTCCATAATGAGAGAGGAGAATGCAGCCAGCATGGGCACCCGGGTGGGCCATTGTGGGCTGAAATGCAGTCCAGCTCCGTCTGTCTGTATTTCCAGGTCTCAGACTGCCTGCGACCTGTCTGTAGAGAAAGTGAATGGAGAGACGGCAGTCTGTGAAGGCAGGGAGGGAGAGACATCTGAAGAGGAAGAGAGGATTGAGAGACGAACCCATGGGCAGAGAAGGCCAGAATGCCAAATGGGCAGATGGACACTGCTACAGGAGGAGTGATGGAAGGAATCAGGTGGATCTAGATGGAGTTGGTAGACAAGGTGAGAAAGAAGATGGACAGGAACAAAGAAGAAAAATCTGGATGGGTGGTTG